>JAQQZX010000040.1:1614825-1626547 GCA_030068355.1 Notoglanidium maculatum
AGGGAGCGAGGGAGGGAGAGAGATGGGGAGAGGAGGAGGGAGAGGGGGAGGGAGGGAGAGAGAGAGTGAGAGATATAGTTGGGGGGAGAGATAAGAGGTAGACAGAGAGGGAGGGAGATGGACAGAAAGAGACATAGTAATGAAAGAGACAAGTAGAGAAATAAATAGAGAGTTTGAGATGTAAACAGATAGACAGAAAAGAAAAAGGGAGAGACAAAAAGAGAGACACAGAGTGATGAAAGTGACAGAGAGAGCAATAAAGAGAGAGGAAGAGACGAGGTATATAAATAGAGAGAGTGAGGGAGGGAGGGGGAGGGGGAGAGAGAGAGAGAGAGAGAGAGAGAGAGAGGTGATGTAACAGATGATTCAACAGGATCACTGTAAAGCCTCCTACAGAAGCCTTTGTTTCTCGTTAGATGGAGCGCTGCGGCTTTTCCTAGGCTTGGATTGGGAACGGGAACAAGCCTGGGATCGGGATCAGGATCGGATGCTTTGCGTCTGCGCTGAGAGTTCACGCAGATTCAGCTTTAACACGGATTAAGCTGAGCTTTATCACACTCAACCTACCGGACGCGTGGTCCATAAATAAGTGTTTCTTTATTTCTAAATATTTAATAATAGTAATAATAATAATAGGCTACTACCACTAAGCCAGGATAAAGCTCAGCACACATCACATTAATCATTTAATCGCCACTCAGTTTCACTGTAATTACACTCAATTATATATAATAATCTAATAATATCCTCTACGTAGCAACACCATCAGATTAATAACAATCCTCCTGAGCAATCGAGGATCATTTCACCCTGACAGAATAAAACCCTGGAGGTTATTCCTTACGCCGGGTGATTGTTGCTGAGCTGGAGCTGATCTCTACCTGCAGCTCATGAATAATTGGCGTGGAAGTGAAACGCAAGCCTATGGACATGTACAGAAGAGAGATCTAACCAGGCCGTGACGCAAAAATACACCGGCGTTGGATCCAAGAAGAGGTCACGTGAGGTCAGGGAGACTGCGAGAACACAATGAAACAACACGTGTGTACTCATGTAGCTGTTCAATGCGTCATTAATCTTGTTTTTAAGAAGTTACGATGCGTCTATACGACAGAGACGATACAGAAAACTTTACCTCGGACTAAACCTGCGCTTCTGTCTGAGCTGCGGTTAGAGAAAACTAATCAACACCTTCTGACCAATCAGAGCCCAGCATTCAGCAGCGCTGCGAGAGAAAGTGTAAACAGAAAAGGGAACATGCATACATCATTTCATATATACATATATAATAACTACACAGCTTAAAATATAGCCATATTGTAAATAGGATTTTTAAGTCTGGACACATGACTAATTAAAAAAAAATAATTGTAATAATAATAATAATAATAATAATAATAGATACTGACTGAGCGCTAAAAATTATGTAATAATAATAATAATAAAAACGTTGTAAAAATTCTGAATGAATTTTCTGTGGTTCAGAATAATGCATATTAAAGCTAGAAACAAAATAAAATTAATTTAGAAAAACCAAATCTGTAAAAATGTATATTATGTCAGCGAACAGCTTATAACATAAATAACGCATAGTTAAAATTTGTAGTTTAAATATAAACACACAAAAAGTTGAGATAAATAATTCTATATAGATAAAAAAAAAATTATAGGAAATGATTATATTAGTCTGTATTACATTATATTACACTATAGGATAAATTAATGCAACTATAGATAAAGCAGGTCAGTGTAGACAGATTTAAGCTAACATTATTCATCCCTCATGTAAAATAATAACAAATTAAGGTGTTAAATAATATCTAACGTGTTTTGTAAGATCATTTGCTCTAAAAGAATGCCAAAGCCGCTCTGTTTCACACCTCAGTGCTAATCAGCTAGCTCCCAGAAAAGCTAACCAAGCTAATGCTAAAGCTAACCTGGAAACGCCGCCGACTCCTCAGATGATAAGGAATAAAATAGTGGACATTTCCTCCTCTTCCTCCTCCACGGGTATAAGAAGTGATGATGGAGCAGTAGAGGAGAGTGTGTGTGCGATGGCGGCTGATGAACGAAAGCGACAACGAGCTGTCATTGATTAGCCTCGATGCTAACGAAGCTAAAGGATCAGAGCTGGCTTCAGCTGCCTCCGGCTACTACTGCTCCGAGCCCTGCCGCATCCGGAAGTGACGCAGGCGCAAAGGCGGAGGAGGAGTGTCCGCCATTTTACTTCGCACGTAACGCCGAGCTTGTTGATTTGTTTGTTTTTACATGAACATACAGAAGTAAATTCTGAAAAAACTAAACTGAAGAAAAGTGGAGAAACACGATACAAATTAAGAATAAGATCATCTTGTATCTGATATTACAAGAAAAAAATCGCAATATTTTAAAAAAATAAAGTAATATCTCGAGACAGAAAGATCGTAATATCTGATATGAGATAAATGTTTGGACAATTAAGTCGTGATAGTTCAAAAATAAAATTGTAATATTTTGAGAAAAAAGCCGTAATATGTGATGTTATAAAAAATAATCGCAACAGTTTGAGAATAAAGTCATACGGTATTGAGATAAATGCCATAACGTCTGATATTATAAAATAAATTGCAATATTTTGTAGAAAAAAGTCATAATACCCAATATAATAATAATAATAATAATAATAATAATAATAATAATAATAATATGATCTCTTGGTAAACCATCATGTGTCTATAACTATGTATTCATTATTATTATTATTATTATTATTATTATTGTCAATAGATCAATAAAATAGTTATATAATTTATATAAAATAGTTAAAGAACTTATAAATAATTAAAAAATTAGAATATTTATTGTTTATCTAGAAAACTAATGGCTGAGAGAAGTCATATGAACTTGAAGAATAGGGTTTAAACACTTTTTAATAAAAGGAATGCATACAATTTAAGCCGAATTGCTTGAAATAATGATAGTAATGAGTATTATTATTATTATTATTTGTACACATTATTAGAAAAGCAGGGTGTGAAGAGCTCGAAAGCAATTTCATTTCCGCGTGTCGCGTGGGTTACTGGGGGTGTGACGTCAGAGCAAAATGGCGGCGTCCAGCGCGAGGAGCTTGGGGAAGGTCGGCCGGCTGCTTTCACTCAGCAGGAGTGTCCCAGCGGGGACTCCGGTGCCGGTGTCCACGCGGCTCTCTGCGCGAGCTCACAGCGGCTTCACGCGCGGCTCTGCACGCGCCGTGAGGCGGACAGGAAGTGGCGCGGTGGGGCTCAGGTGTGTGTTCCTGCTCGGAGGTGGACTCGGTTTGTACCACACCGTTAAACAGTCTCTGCAGAGGCACCACGCAGAGCAGCACAAGGTAGTGTTATTAATGTGCTTATTAATAAACCCTGATCGGAAAAGCCATACACTTAAAGGTGCAATAGCCGATTTGTTTAATTCTTTACTTGCACGAGAAACCTGGACGTTGTGTAGAATATGATCATAAATCCTATGCATAAAACTTTGGCGTTAGCAAATGTGCATTAATTCGCTGAGAAAACCCGGTTGGAAAACTGACTTCCGGTCCGGAATGATGTTTGTATTTGGATGTGCGTCCTGACTGCACGAGCCACTTTAGATCCTGGGGGCGGAGCTTCACGAATATGGGCGGGGACATTTGAATGTCGAACTCAGAAATATTGTAATTACGAGTTTCAAGCACGTGAATGTTCAAATAAGGTCCTAATTACTAGCGGGAAGCTCGAAATGTTCTGTGATCCCAGAGTTGTGACCTAGAAAGGGGGACAAACGACTAGCAAACATGGCGGAAGGCAAGACATCATTCCATCGCACAGCTCTAGTGCGCATGCCACTGCGTCAGCAAAGTCCGTTTCATAAGCAGAAAGGTAAAGTGAAGGTGATTGCTGAAGCTCCGTTCCCGCTTATTTACTTGAGTTAAATTGACGTATCCTGGACTACAGAGAGCTCCTTGTGTGCAGGCAGCGGATCTCGCGTGGGATCTGAAGCTGACGCTGTATCAGTATAAAACCTGTCCGTTCTGCAGTAAAGTGCGCTCCTTCCTGGACCATCATGGCCTCCCGTATGAGATCGTGGAGGTTAACCCCGTCATGCGGCAGGAAATCAAGTGGTCCACGTACAGGAAAGTTCCCATCCTGATGGTGAACGAAAGCATCGTAAGTACGCCGAATATTTCCCCTCGTGTCATGTGACCTGCTGAAGCGTGTTTTCCTCTGTGTGTGTGTGTTAGTTAAAGTCCACCTTTATTCTTTCCTTCTCTCCTGAACAGCAACTTAACGACTCGTCAGTCATCATTAGCGCCCTGATGACGTACCTGATCAGCAGGTGAGTGTTTCAGACGGCACGTACTGCACCGCCCCCTTCGGTCAGTGTGAGGTATTGATCAGGTTCCACGCGGCTCCTCAGGGAGAAGAGCGTTCCTGAGATCGTGGCCTGTTATCCGGAGATGAAGGCGAAGAACGAGAGCGGCAAAGAAGTGACCGAGTTCGGGAACAAGTACTGGGTGATGGTGGACGACAGCGAACACCCGCGTGTCTATCCCGAGAAGACGGCCAGACAGTGAGACACGACTCACTTTCTTTCGTCCTTTTTCTTTTTTCATTCTTTCTTTCACCCTTCTCGTTCTTCATTTCTTTTCTTTCACTCCTCTTTCTTCCTTTCACTCTCTCTTATCTTTCTCTTTTCTCTTTCCCTCTCTCTTGCCGTCTTTCTTTTTTGTTCCTTCCTTTCTCCTTGCTCTCTTTATTTGACCGAGAATGACTTCTTTCTAACACGCTTCATTTTACTGATCACTTTATTTATCGTTTTTAAGAGTGTATTTCAGCTGATGTATTATTTTTTTTTATTTGATAGCGTTGTTAATAATTAACCTTATTTTGACTGTATATGTGTAATTAATCCGTGAATTCATCAAAAAATATTTATTTGAAAGGGTTTTTTTACGCGCAGTGTTTATAATGTCGGCCCTCTCCGAGTCTTTTCATTACAGTTTTTTCTAATTACTTGCCTATATTACAGTGAAGAGGCTGTGATGTCATCAGCAGTCTGGGACATGATTGGATGATCATTTAACATGTAGCGTGTTGGATGCGTGCAGTCTGTCCTTCCGCAGTGTGATATGCAATACAGCAATGAATTACTGTGTGTGTGTTCAGAGAGGAAATAAAATGGCGTAAGTGGGCAGACGACCGGCTCGTGCACCTCATCTCCCCTAACGTGTACCGGACCCCGGCCGAGGCTCTGGCTTCTTTCGACTACATCGTGCGCGAGGGAAAGTTCGGCACGTTCGAAGGCTTCTTTGCCAAGTACGTAGGAGCGGCGGCCATGTGGCTCATCTCCAAACGACTCAAGACCAGGTGAGTGAACGCAGCTGATACACGTGAAAGTGTCCGTCACATGACCCAGCCGCAGTCCGCTGTAACGACTGTGACACGATCGTTCCGACGCGTTGCGATCGTAACCTTCAGATCGATCCACGATTTTTTTCCTCCGTCATGTCCTAAGACACCACCTGCAGGATGACGTGAGGCAGGACCTGTACAAGGCGGTGAACGACTGGGTGGCGGCCATCGGGAAAGAGAAGAAATTCATGGGAGGAGAGAGACCCAACCTCGCCGATCTGGTAAACAAACAAACAAAAATACTGCACGCAATTTCCATTCGACACAAAATGGCGCATTTTCTTTAACGCCCCGCGCTCTTCCGGTTCCGTGTCCCTGTGTTGTAGGCGGTGTTTGGAGTTCTGAGGGTCATGGAAGGTCTGAAGGCTTTCGAGGACATGATGGAGAACACGAAAGTGAAGAAGTGGTACAGACGCATGGAGAACGCCATGCACCATCATACCAAATGATCCAGACTCTCTCACACACACACACACACACACGCACATCCCTGAGGTTCCATCTGAAACGGTTCCCTTTACAGAATGTAAAGGTGCGACATGAATCAGCATATATGTTTCCATTGTAAAATAATGTACAGCAAATTCAGCTGAGGGAAAGTCCACTCCTCTAATCCCACTCCTCTAATCCCACTCGTCTAATCCCACTCGTCTAATCCCACTCGTCTAATCCCACTCGTCTAATCCCACTCGTCTAATCCCACTGGTCTAATCTCAAATAAACGGCGGCAGTGTGAGCTTCTTTGTTGGGTAATTTTGGGTCTGATTATGATCATTTCTTTCTTTCTCTCTGGGTTAAGCTGTAACTATAAATAAGGAATGGATGTGATTCTGGCTGTTGAACTGATTTTACTCACCACATCGTGAGGATTATAAAGTAATGGCACCCCTTAGCCTATAAACAGCTCATATTATCAACAAAGCGTCAAATGTGTAACAAGAAAATGCTAATAAATAAATAAATAAATAAATCTCTGCACCGAACATCCAGTGAGGTCGAGTTCCTTGTTACCTTGAGAAATTTCACCGCTTCATGTTCAAACGGCAAGATTTCGGTTCAGTGCCGCCTTCATGACAGCGATGCAGAATACTGGATCCCGATTGGCCGGAAAGTGTTTCTAATTTTCTCTAACGCGCTCATCTGACGCGTTATCGTTTCCATAGCCACGGCTGATTCACGGGGACGTGTTTAAGATCGTCGAGGAAGTTTTCCGCAAGGGGAGTCTTTAATGCTCTTACGGAACACGTCAGCACTTACAGTAAGAAATGTTTCTCCAGATGTTTTCTGGCTGTTTACAGCTGCTATAATGCAAATGGCTAAACGGATAAAAGGTATGACGTCATGTCACTTTAATAACACGTTAATAATAAATGAATAGTTGGGGAGTTGCTATGGTGATAAATCGCTTCTGCTTCATCACACCACTGCATCGCTGATTATTGTCCTATAGGCGCACGGACGAGTGTTTCCCTACACGAGCGGTAGAACCGAAAAACATTCGTGCGAATTCCATGACATCATCAAGCGGTTACGTTTCTTTACAAACTGCATTTAAAGTCTAATTAGTCTAAAGGATAGAATAGTTGTTGATTTGAGATTTTTTTATTTAGCTGTTTGACCAAAAATACTGATTTCTCCAACACACTTTGTTCATTTCTTCTATAAAATTAGAAACGTGAATAGAGTTCGCCGTATTTGATGTGCGACGATCACGAGAACACGCACGTTTCCGGACTGGCTGAAATGACCAAAAAATATCATCCTATCAGGATATTTGAAGATATTTTCACGATACGCGACACGTAAGCAGCAACCCGGTGGTGCAGGATTAACACGGTCCTAAAATGAAAAAAAAAAAAAAAAACACCGTTAAACTACAAAACTAATTTCTAACATTTAAAAAAAAGGATGGGGGGATCAATTAGTACACTGTAAAGGATTAAGAAAAGAAAAGAAAAAAAAATTCAGTTCATTCAAAAAAGGAGCGTGTAACGCAAAGTCACACCTTACACGTGTTCGAAAACAGTTACTGAATTAAACAGTCTCATCATTTTTGTGTTCTTGAGTGGGTCAGAAGTGGTGGTTCGATGACGCACCGGAGCCACCTAATTAGCATAACCCCGCCCCTAACGCTACCAGTTCTAATCATTGGAAAGCTTTAGCCTCGGTGCTTCTCCCGTCCTGCTCGTTCACACGTACATCAGTACAGTCTGCTTCTCTGCATTACTTATGGAGAGCCTCGCACTGTCTGGCCAGGCCGTGCTAGTCAGGAATACACATCGCTAACTCAGACTTAGAAGTGCGAGAGTGAAAAGGACGGTTCTGCTGCGGACCGAGAGGAACCAGGTTGGTTCTCAGGTAGGTCCGTGTCCTCTGGGCTCGGGTCCTGATGGCTCAAAGCTGTACGACGCCAATCAAGCTGCTAGCATCTCTTTTTCAGGTTGCCGTGGTGACAGGCGGGATCCTGAGAATGGGCGTGGTTTCGGCTTTCAGTGGACAGCGTTTAATAGCATTTTTCTGCGGTGTGATAAACTCAGTATTTACAGGCCCTTTCATACTACTATTATCCGTTTAATCATTTTTAGTAATAAGTAAAATGCACATTATACTGTAATATCCAAATAACTTATTTTTTTTTTTATTTCTGTGCTTATATTGTGATTGGAAATTAGTCATGATCAATAAAAATATAACAAAAATGAAAGGTTTAATACAAAAATGTAACAATGTGTCAGAGCTCGGAAAAAAAAAAAGGTTGGAAAAATACATCACTATGTACTGTATATATATATATATATATGCGATATCAGAAATGTGTATTGCGGCAAAATTGATCACGATACTGATAACATCGTATTGTCCAGCTGTGCTTCAAGTTTTTTACAAACCACTGAAATTCCTTCAGCCCAAACGCACACGAGGAAAGGAACGACTCCACACTGCGAGTAATTTTAAAATAAACTTTGATTTTATTGTGTTTATACTTACACATCAAAAAGAACGGAAAAATCCTAACTTGGGAAAGAAAAGTCGATAAAAATCGGTGGTGTCCGGAGGATGGCGCGTCACGTCGAACAGGGAAGGACGGGAAAAAAAAAGAACAAGACGGACGATTTGAAATCTGCAGCTGGACGTTTTAGCTCTACAAAAACGCTCGGTCTGCTCTCGTCACGTGCGTCTCGGAGGTATCCTGCAGTTTCAACGGCATGTTAGAACGTTTATGATCGACGCGCACGGGTCACGCACGTTTCCACAAAACACGGACACACGGAGTCATCACAGAAGACGCTTTGTATGGACGGAGGTGCACGGCGGCGACTTATCGCATCGATATACAAACAAACAAAAACAACTCATGGGTTACATTCAGTTTAGTCCGTACGTTCCGTTATTTATTAAACAACCTCCTGTGAAAATACTAACGCTGCATAATATACCGCTTGCGTAATCTTCGTCACCTAAAACTTCACTCGTCCTACTGAAGCGGTGATATGCAAATGAGCTCAATAATTAATCTGCAAACGGTACGCTGAGCTCAAACCCGAGCGTTAGTAATTCCGTTTGCAGAAACACGCCTAATAATAATTGAGTCATGCTTCCATTTGGACATCATGTTAAACTGTAACTTGAACACTAACTACATTTTTATAATCTGTTAAAAGGTTAAATGTTAACGTTGGGACGAGTCAGAATCTTTCCTTTAAAATCCTCTGAATCTGCAGTGCCGTCCCGTATAATCTTGCTTGGACGCCATTTGATCTAAACAGTCAATAATAAAGCGCGCACCGTTTCCCCTCTCAGCAGAGCACGTGTTGCTGTTTATTGCCCCGCCCCCTCGTTTGACGGACAGCTGCGGTCCTCGTACTCTTCTGAAAGTCGGGGTTCGTGGACGGCTCTCGAGAGGTTCAGACGACGAGTTTAGGATCATAACAAAAAAAAGAATAAATACGGAAAGAGACGGAGATGCGCTTAAAAGTTATTTTGTACCTTTAATTAGTCTTCCAAAAAAAAAAAACAACAAAAAACCTACAAACCAGTGGATTCTGAAACGTCTTGGTTTTAATCTGTATGATGTTTAAACGACGAATACTGTAGAAACCCTGCAGAACTCAGCCCCGCCCCAAACTCCTCCCCCCACACCACGCCCGTTTATTTCAGCCCTTCTGACTAAATAACCCCTCCCTGCCCCGACACACTCCTCCTTCACGTCTCTGCTTCGGCACATGTAGCAGATTAGCGCTGCGTACAGGGAGCTTTATTAAGTATCATCTCACCCTCGTGTGTGCACAAACCTCGTCATGTTCTACTGGATTAGAACACTGGCCCTGTTTACACTTGGTTTTAAAATGCGCCTTGAGCGTTCAGGTCGCAGATGGGCTGCCGAGACACGTCGCCGTTTGCACCTGTGTTTATCTGCGTCTCCAAGGTGTCCAGCTGAACGCTTTTGATCAGATTTCGTTACATCACGTCCGCTAGAAGGTCAAAAGGTCCCCGCGCAAAATTATATTAAAACGTTAAACCTGCAACATTCCTTCATTATTTTCTTGCACTCCAACCGCGTACATACGGCGCTCCTCCCCAGCGTTAATGACGTGTTTTCCTGTTCCGTCTGCATCAGCGTTTACACTACAGAAGGTATGTGGTTAAACGCGTCCCAGACCACCTCGGCAAGTGGTTTGAGCGAATGCGTCTTGGAGGTCGTTTACATTTGTATTTAGCGCCGTCCAGTTGTGATCAGATCGCTCAAGACGCATTTTAATACCAAGTGTAAACGGGGTCAATATGGATAAGTAGCCATGTGATATATACATTTGACCGAAAAAAAGATGATTAAATTGTGGTTTTATGATCGTATCGCATCGTGATGTTCGGAAAATAAGAACAATATTGCGCTGTGATCAGTCATTTAAACGACTCTGTTAATCAGGACGAAGCCGCAGTTCGGACACGCGCTGCATCGCGTTAGCGCTGTGAAATGCCATGGAGGCTAGCTTAGTTCAGCGTGTGCTAATCGCCGTACAGGAGCGCGAGTCTCGTGTGTCTGCGTGGAAGCGGTGACGACTTCCTGTGTGACATCATTAAAGCACGGTGTGTTCACGTAGCTGGAGAGAACACAGATCACGGACGGAGTTTGGACGTGTCCGGCATTCGCTGGTCTGCTGGTGGTCAGGAATATTTGTGGTCAACAAAAGAAAGAAAATTTGCCCCGGCGCGAAGGTGTCCAAGGTCCGATCTACTCTCCGATTTTCCTCCTGCGTTTGTGCTCGGATCGTCGCCACCGCGTTGTGCTTTGATTCGACAGAGAGTTTCTTGTCTGTGGCTCGAGCGGGTCATATAATCGAGAGATTAAAGACAAAGCTGGGGGTTTTTTCCTTCCGCTACACGCTTCCAGAACGACCCGAGCAAACGAAAATGTAAAAAATAATAATAAAATAATAATAAATAGGATGCAATCACACAATGAGAGCTAACTACAATATATTAATATAGATCCTCTGATAACGCTTTCATACGCTCATTAAAACAGGAAATGGGGGAAAAAGAGGAAAAGAAAGAAATCGGTCACTCACTCGGTCGTTAGTACAAAGTGAAAGAGAAGCTCTGGAATTGATAAACTGATAACATGTCAGAAAAAAGAAAAAAAAAAAAAAAAAAAACATAACAGGACTAAAATAAAGGATGAAATCTCCGCCCCAAAAACCTCCCGCTTCCTTTTCTCGGAGAGGACGTCAATAAACACGTCCCGAGAAAAGGAAAAGTAAACGTCCTCCCTCCCGAAAAACAAAACAAAACACACCCACCAGATCCACAAGAGCTCCCTCTGACTCACACACACACACACACACACACACACACACACACACACACACACACACACACAGTCATGTCACTCTAACGGAGCGTCAGGGCAGACGTGGGGTTTTAGGGCCGGCGTGTGCAGAGCTTCTTCCTACCACAGAGAATGGAGCCGTATCAGAAAGCGGTGCTGCCGTTGTTCTGATCAAACCTGCAGGTCAAACACACATTGCTGTTTTTTTTGCTTCTTTTTAAATCAGTCCTCATAACTTCTGGATCTTCTCTGCCACCACGATGGGGTTCTCTTTGCGGAGCTGAGCGGCCGCCGCTCCTCTGTAGTCGTACGGACAGTCGTGTTTATCCGAGTAGCGGTGGATCGCGCAGAACAGGTTACCGCAGCGACAGTCGAAGCCTAGAGAGACAGAGAGAGAGAGAGAGAGAGAGAGAGAGAGAGAGAGAGAGAGAGAGGGAGAGAGGGAGAGAGAGACGGGGGGAGAGAGAGAGACAGAGAGGGG
>JAQQZX010000040.1:1636508-1649029 GCA_030068355.1 Notoglanidium maculatum
ACACACACACACACACACACACACACACACACACACACACACACACACACACACACACAAACACACACACACACAGAAGATGTTTAGGGTGCTTTGTGCTTAGTAATACAGAAGTGTGTAAAAATTTTTGTTATTAGATTTTTTATTTTATTTTATTTAAAAAAAAAAAAGTTCATTTATATGAACCAGAAACAGTGATTTTAGTTCCATTTTCTTTATCTTTTATTTTATGTCCTATACTGTAATCTGCCACGTTCATAAATCTCAGCTTTCATCTCATCAAATATGATTTTATGATTATTTTTATTATTTAATTTCATAGATATTATTATTATTATTATTAGAGACATATTTGCATACTATTCACACATTATTTAAACTTTATTTGCCTTTAAAGGTGCGCTATGTAGGATTTAGGGCGCTCTATTAGCAGAAATGGAATATAATGTTCATAATTATGTCCTAATTAGTGTATAATTACCTGTAACTACAAATCGTTAAGTTTTCGTGAGCTTAGAATGAGCCTTTTATATCTACACAGGGAGCGGGTCCGCCTCTACGGAGCCGCCAAACCTCCGCAGAGCGCCTTCCGCGCTTCACATTTTTAAAGCGGCAGCGTGAATCTGGAAGGAAGCACCGGAAGGACGACAAAGGAAAAGAAAGGAAGACGAGGAAGAAAAAGAAGAGGAATCAGTGTTTGCTGGAGCTGGAGAACAAGCTTGAGAAGCCAAATTTTGAAAAATGGAGGATCATAGTTATTATTTAGCACAGAAAAAGCGAGGGAGTGTGAATGTAAGTACTTGGAAGTACGCTACGGGAACCTGACGGCACTGTACGCTCTAACACACGCTCGGAGAGGGAGGGGTAAGCGAGGGGGGGTCAGGGGGCAGAATCTTACACAGTGGAGTTAAATATGAAACTTAAACAAGCACACATGAACAATTAAAATAAATCACTAGCGTAGCGTGAGCAGTTTTTCTCCACCCTCCACGGTGCTCATTATTATTGCCAGGGAGGTGTTACCTTGTCCGCTGGCTGGTTTAAGACGGGAAGTTTTTCCTCCATCTTGTCCAGCCCTTTCATGGCGTACTCGTTCACCATGGCAACTGCAGTGTCAATCAAGAAGCAAAGTAAATAAAGCAGAGAGGCAGATGGTTTATATCCAGGCCACGTAGAGTGAAAATAATCCATTTACATTCATGACATTTTAGTGAAACACACAAACATTTATTCTCTTTAATGATTTAAAGTCTCTTTAGTTTTAATGTCATGTTTCTGTTTGCCTTTTAGACTGCTGTTTATACCATATCATTTATATTCATATTTGTACCACAGTGAATCTGAATCTCATTCTAACATGGCAGAATTTCTACAGCAACATCTAATTTACGGAAACTTGTTTATCTGCACTGCAAAAACGACATATTAGCAAGAGAAAATATCCCGAATCTAGTCAAACTGATCTACTATTCCTTCTCATTATTATAAGATTACAACCAACCTAACATAAGATTATTAAGCCTACTTCTAGATATATTTCATTATTTTTAATCTTAAAGCTTCTTTTTAGAAATGAATGCTTGAGATTAGCCGAATAATCTGCCAACAGACTGAATAAAAATGTCTAGAAACAGGTTTAATAATCTCAGATTTGGTGTTTATGGTGTTTTTACAGAGAACTTTTTTGCAGCGTACTAATAAAAGCTGTTATTTTTTTAACAAAGAAAAATCATTCAGATGAAGACATTTATTTAATGTTTATGGAAGGAGCCTTCAGTGTCAGTGTGTGTGTGTGTGTGTGTGTGTGTGTCTCACTTTGTGGCTCGAGTTTGTTCAGTATAGGTTTTGCTCCTGAGCTGGCGGCGGTGCTCAGGGTCCGAACTCCACTCTCGGCCGCGTCCATCACTCCTCTGAGCACAGGGATGCTTTCCTTGGTGCTGCTGTACGCGCTGGACACGGCGTCACATGCGGCGCTCACCAGGGCCAGGTTACTCACACGGGACATCACACTCTGAACACACACACACACACACACACACATACGTCAGAAGCCAATCGCGATGACGGACGACACAGAAACACTAATAAAATCTGATTCAGCTCAGCATCATCACTCTCTGGATGTCATTTCCTCCAACAGGATGAGAGAGAAAGTATCCCGACCCGACCCGACCTTTCACCCAGTGCCTTCCTGAATTCCTGAAAGCTCTGTATGGATTTGCTTCCTCAGTCGGTCTCACCTGTGGTTCCTGTGACGCTGAAGCTGTTTCCGTCTCCATCTCGCTGTGATTTGCGTTCTCAGCCATGACGACGCCACTAAATCTGTCCTGAAAGCAGAAAAAAAAATCAATGAGAGGTATAAAATAATTAGAAAAAATGCTGGAAACGTCCCTTTCATGACCTCTGGACAGGAAAACCGTAATGTTTTGATGTCAAGCTCTAGACTGACGTAAAGCTGCTGTTATAGAAAACTAATCAACACCTTCTGACCAATCAGAGTGCAGGATTCATCGTTACTCTGGTATAAACACATTTCATTCATGTTGCTGCTGTATGTTATTGCATGTATATGTATATTTACATCGCTGTTTCAGGAAAGATAAAAATGGTGGCGGGAGCATCACGTCGGACTCTCTCTCTCTTTGATTTTAAAGCTGAGTGTGTGACGTTAGCACGAGTGAGCGTGTTAGGGTTCAGTGTGTTTGTCACTGAGTGTTGTTTAGTCCGGATGATGGGTTAAAGTGCAGCCGAACACCAGATAAGACCACAATAAAGATTAAAGACAGCAAAGAAAGATCAGATTCCGACAACAGTTGAGGGAATAATACTGTATAACACAGTGACGCTTCCCACGTTGAGTCCACGTACAGATTGATAACGTCTTCACGTACGTGTCTGAGCTGTTCTAAACATGCTGCATTCTGGATTCTGATTGGTCAGAAGGTGCCGATTCATTTCCTGTTCAAATACGTTATCGTTTCTATGGTAACGGCTCGGCCACAGGGACGCGTACACGTCGCAGTCCACGTTAACGAATCTTAAAAGTAACGTTTAATATTTGGGGCGTGTCACCACGTAACGAGTCCAGTTAGTTAAAGCTGTTTTATGGGATATTTTAAATCTACAGTTAATTATAGATATATTACACCAATGTTTCAGCCGATCCAGAGAAACGTTTACGGAAAATCAAGTTTGGAGAAAATCAGCTGTAAACTTTGATGTGTAAATCTAAAGGAATGCAGAGCGACCACATATTCGTCATATTGAGTCATATTTATAGGTTGGTTTACAATATAATATTTTGGTGATGGATATATATTATAGATTAAGGAATATATTTTTCACAAAATTAGAAAAGTGACATGTGCATCATTTTTGAAGCACTTTCGTTTCGCATCGCTGGAACTTCTGTGACACTTTGTGGCGACGCCCCGTTTATGGAAGGAGTCTCTGGAGCTTTTCCGACACTTCGAAGATACAGAGGAGTTTTTACGCTTTGGAGTTTGAATACTAGCTTTATTAGCTAGTTTAGCTTTATTTCCTTATAATGTCCCACACCTGAGGATGTAACATCCAAGTAATTACAGGAAAACCGTATCATATATTTAAGCTAATATTATCCATGTAATATAAGTGTGAGTGTATCATCAGTGACATATTTATAGCCAGATTTAGAGAATATAGCCTACTTAATTAATTCTGCTCTTTTATTCTCAACACCGCACCAAAGTTTAGTCTTTTTCCTTTTCCTGGCTAAAGGAAAACTCCAGCCTGAAACACGCCTACATAAAGCTGCAGAAATCGTTGCGAGATTTGTGAGGTGGTGAAGTTGCGTGTTGCTCCGACGCCACAAGGGGGCGCTGTTATGGCTAGCGCAGTTACAGTGGAGAAAAAAACGTAAAATGTTTCACTTTAAAACAAAAAGAGCAAAACTTCTTCATTAAAGCGAAATCCAGTGTAGAAACAGCGAGGACGGTGGAGCAAAACGCTGAGTCCCAGAATGCAATGCTGCTACACGTTTTGTATAGCTAGCGATCTTTGAGATGTCGCAGCACGAACGTTTCAGCTTTAGGAAGCGGCTCTGTTCGAGCGGCGTGTACAGATAAGGAGGTGAGAGAGACGGAAGGACTGAAGCTGAGTGGGAGTCGATGGAAACGCAACGCTCCGCCCCCTCCTCATCACTTTCTGTAGCATTTTTCACAATGATGCAGTGAGTGGCGTTAGAGCTGGGAGTGAAGTTACGCTTTAATATTCGTGGTATTCAGGGCAAAGTTTAGCTTTAAGAAGCCCTTCGTGAGGTTAGTTTTAGTGTCTATGTGTAAGAAAGCAGTAAATTGAGTCATAGAGGAGAAAATAGGCCCAGGATGAAGAAACGCTGCTCGTCACCTTTAACCCTGAGCTCCAGAGTCCATGTCGCAATGCAATGTGTTATAGACACACTCATCTCTTCTCCGTCCCCGGGTTTCAGAAAGCCACAGCAGGGGTTTGAGTTCAAACTGAAATGCTGATGTTTGTAATTATTAAAAAAAAAAAAAACACTCAACAGTGTCAGGTGTTAAACTTATTTAGGTGATAAAAAAACGTTAGACACACTTTCATTCCGGTGGAGAAGTGTTTTCCTGCCAGGACGAGTTTCTAACCCAACCCAGACCAGTTTCTGTCCCAACCCTGTGAACACACACTCTAACTCACTTTCACACAAGAACAGCTGTTTATAGTAGCACAATGTCATTTAAAAGGCTGGAAACTGGCCAATCTGGCAACACTGACCTTCCACTCACAGCTCTCTTCTCTGTGTACGTGTGTGTGTGTGTGTGAGAGACTGACCTGTCAGCGTGTCCCTCTGTCCTCGTCCTACTGCACAATAATGAAACTCCAGAGTTCACATGGAGCAATAAGGCATGACATGACCGATGGGGGCGGAGCTTCACACAAGCCACCAATCAGCTTTCAGTTCCTGTGTGGCGTAACAAACACAGCCCAAAGCTTCATCTGTTCTTCAGGGTTATTTTATATGCATTATTATTATTATTATTATTATTATTATTATTATTTCTACAATTTATTTATATATACATATAAGTCCAGCATATCTAAATTTTTATTTTAATTTAAATAAAAAAAAAAAAAAAGATTGATTACTACATAAAGTTTTAGCTAGTTGACAGATTAATAAACTGTAATCTGTTTTTCCTTCATCTTTAAATTGTATTATTTATTATTTTATAATAACTAGTATTGGTGTATTTATTACACCATTAGTTTAATTTTTATTTCAGGATTTACACACCATTTTGAGTTAAAAAAAAAAAAAAAAAAAAAAAATACATTAATAATTTTTATTTCAAATGCTTTTTGGAGATTATCTGGTTATTTATAATTATAACACACGTATATGTATCTGTATAGTTTTGCTGGATTGTTTTTCTATTAAACATAAACATCTATTTACATAATCTATAATAATATAATTATTTATAATAATATTTATAAATTAGATATAATATATTAAACATGGTATAATTCTAAGTTTATGCGGTTTAGCTCAAACGCGTCATATGCTGACTTATTTAAAAATAAATAAATGAACAAATAAATCAAATATATGTAAATAAACCCTTTTAGATATCAAAGATGTTGAAGAGAAAGAGTTTCTGTAGTTCTGTTTACATCCTAAACATCACTAAATGACATTTAACCACACTTACATGTTACTTGTTAGTGAACAGGTGCTTTTAAATATAGTTTAATTTTTAGACGTGTATTGCAGGTCATGTTTGAGTAATAAAACCATCCAAAAAAACAAACAAAAAAAAAACGAACCCTTTGCATGAAATCTCAAACAAACCGACTTTAACGATTGAAGACGTCTGATTCAGGAGTTTTACAGAAACTCGCACAGGATGCAGTGGCAAAAGAGGGGGTGAAAACTTATGCATCACAATCACAACTTTTACATTTTATATAGTTCAAATATTGCAACTTTAACCGCTATTTTGTGTAGATTTGTGAAATCTGACCTCAAATAATCCACACAAAAATGTGTGTGTGTGTGGGGGTCAATACTTATGCAAGCCACATTCCTTAAGACTTTTCACATTTCCGGCTGCACAATGACGACACATTCCACCATCACGTGTTGTTCAGGTTCTGTTTAATTCAAGGACATTAATATTCATTTACAAAAACATTTTCTTGTAGTAAGTATAATAATTTACTGGCTGAGTGACGGAGAGACAGGAGGAGTCTTTGGCAATGGAAGAAATGGAAAAAAAGAGAAAATTCCCAAGTGCTGCAGTGAAAAAACACACCGAGGGAAGATTCTCTATCCCTCTTTAAGAACCGAGTTTAAACAAAACGATACACGACACACGTACAAATCCTTCCACACCAGTCCCAGACGAGCTGCAGTCCAGGGTGAGTGTGCGAGTGTGAGAGAGAGGATCGTGTGAATGTGTGTAAAAATGAGTGTGAGAATAGTTTGTGTGCGCATGTAAGTGCATGTGTGTGTTTGAATGTGTGAGTGAGTGTACGAGTGCGTGTGAAAATGTGTGTGTGCGCGCGCGCAAGTACAAGTTCATTAATATTCTTTTTTTTTTTTTAAATGTTTTGCATTGTTTGTCGTAAACAGTTGTTACAATTACAGTTATATATTTTCTGCATAATCTCCATTTCATTTAAAGGTGCAAGTTGTAAAATTATTCCTTTGTTGGGTGTTGAAAACGCGCGTGCGTGTGTGTGTGTGTGTGTGTGTGTGTGTGTGTGTGTGGGGAGCTGGGACAGAACGAAAATAGGAACTAGCAAGAAAAAAAATGTGCATTATTAAAAAAAGAAAAGAAAAAGGGGACTAGATTTGGGACAGTCTGAATATCACCTGTGGATACACGGTTACCTGTTCACAGCTTTGTCGTTATTTATTTAGAAATGATTTAAAATCTCACCAAAACTTTCTTTAATTCATGTTAGAGCTACTTCTTACAAATCAAAACCCTTTTTATCTTTTCCTAGTGTTGTGTGTTTATTAACACTAAAGAGTGGAAGACTGAAATACAGTAACACAGGACCGGATCAATCGGGTTTTTTTGTTTGTTTGTTTTGTTTAAATACATTTTTTCACTTCCACCTACTAACCACGAAGTGCAACCAATCAGAGCTCAGCTCCGTCCGTGATTCCCGAGTCGGAGAGCCTTCATATCGGTGAGCGGAGACGATCAGGAGCCGGTCGGAACGCGTTTGGTTCGTCATACGGTTCCTGACGTCGGAGCCTGCAGGGGGCGCCGAGAGGAACTCGCAGACGCGCAAGTGCACATGAGGGCGTGAAAAAAAACACATACATGAACGATGATGAAGGGTGATGACATCACAGGTCATGGTAATCACTTCCAATACTGACGTGAGCGTCCCACCATCATCATCATCATCATCATCATAAAAAGTAAAGGCAGAGAGACACTCAATCAGAGCTAAATACTGATAATGCACACAAGTGTTTGTTTTTTTTTAAATCCATTCAGAGGTCCATCTTTAGTAGAAGCTATGAGAACTCCGCGAGGCCACCTCGGATCGGGACGCGGCCATGAACACGTGGACAAGGAGTCCGAAATACTGTCAATATTTTAGAGCATTGCACTTAAAACAGGCAGGTCCGTCTACTTCATGCAGCGTCTTCATAGAGAGATATACTGTATATCTACATGTTTACGCACAAACACACACACCTATAAACACACACAGACCCTGGCTGGGGTCAAAGGTCAAAGAGTGACCTTGCTGAGCCTGAGGGACAGGCTGGTGCGCGGCTGTGCGCGTGGTAACGTGGAGCTGCAGCGAGAGCGAAGCTGCACCGGCCGACCTTCGGAGCCGCGAGCGCGCAGGACGAAGTCGAAGTTGGCCGACGTGTTCATGGCGTAAAAGACGTTGGCGTTGTCGGGAATCACCAACTCTGAAAAACAGAACCAAAAAAAAAAAAAAAAAAAAGACTTTATCAGTCTACTTTAAAACAACACTCAAATGCAACACCGAATAACACCTGACTGGAACTGAAACTCGGTTCCAAATTACACCCGAATCCAAACTGCACAGTAAAATAAAATCTATTATTCTGGCTCTGTGATAAAAAACGTCTCGTCTTGTCAAACAAACAAAGGCTGCACACGTGCAAGCTTTCCGAGAGTTTACAGTGTGAGAGCAGAGGAATCTGCCTGATTGGCTCACGTGCCGTGGCTCTAAGGGGATTTCAAAATAAAAGTCCCTGGGGTTTTGGTTCACCTCCAAATAAGATGTCAAAATAAAGGCATTTTAGAAAGTTTTTCAATCTAACATCATCTTCTTCCGGCTTATTCCCTGTTCGGGGTCGCCACAGCGGATCGTCTGTTGTCCGCTTCATCGATTTGGCTGGGATTTTCCCACCGGATGCCCTTCCTGACGCAACCCTCCCGATTCATTCGGGCTTGGGATCGGCACCACGAAACACTCACTGTGCCCCCTAGTGGCCGGGACCATTCACACTCACAATCACACCTATGGGCAATTTAGAGTAGCCAACTAACCAAATTCACATGTTTTTGGACAAACCTGAGTCCCTGGAGGAAACCCACGCATGCACGGGGAGAACATGCAAAAACTCCACACAGAAAGGCACCCTGAGTGATCGAACCCAGGATTTCACCTCTTTTTTTTTTTTCTTTTTTTTTTTTTTTTTTTTAAAACCACCCGGGAACTGGGACACAATACGAACCAGAATCGATGAAATTCATCTGAAACCCAACCCTACTGCGGCGCGTACGTGTATGTTTTAAACGATAACAAAACGATGAACTGGGTTTATATAAATAAGCGCACCTCTCTCGTCTGATATGACCTGAACGAGCTCGTAGGCCTCGGCCTGTTCCTCGTCCAGGTTGTGTTTCGCCATGGCTCTGCTGATCACCGCCGGCGTTTTGTCCTGGCTCGTTAACTGGGAATAAAACGGTACATAATTCATTACAAAAATAAGTGAAATATCAAACTTGGTGTAAAGAGAAACTAATATAATACTAATCTTTACAAACAATAGTGATTGTTTATTGAGCTCTGTTTAAAAAAAAAAAAAAAAAAAAAAAAAAAAAAAAAAAACCATGATTCTATTGTAGAGGTTTCCGTTGCCGTGCTCCAGGCTGACCCGGACGATGCAGGCGTCCTGGGTCTGCGTGTTATACGCGGGGGAAATCGGCGAGGTCGGAGACGGTGTCAGTGATGCGCAGCGGCGGTGAGTGCACGACGCCCCAGAACCGCTAGCTGAGGACGAGGACGTGTCCATGGAGTGCAGGGACGTGCAGGAGGAAGACTCGGACATCTGGCGGGAGGGAAACAAAAACAAACTCGGATTGATTCAAAACAGGGAGAGAACTGCTGTTTAACTGCTGGATATATTGTATATTAAACGTGTGTGCCAGCTGAGGGACAGGTTTGTGTACCTTGTTCATCTGTGAGTGGAGAGTGTGTGTGGGCGTCATGGCCTCGCTGTCTGACGGACTCGAGTCGCTGGAGGACACGCTGACCGAGTCCATGCTCTCCCCTGAGCTGCCAGCAGGGGGCGATCTCGCCGTCTCTCTCACAGGGGAACTCGTGGCAGTGCTCGTCGTGGTGTCCGTCCCCAGGAAAAGCCTGTGTGATGGGAAACACACACACACACACACACACACACACACACACACACACACACACATTAAAGCTTTCTGCATTCTGCCTAAATAATTAACCTGATTTAACCCTTTCCTTTCAACATTTACACCTGCTTTTAGGAAAACGTAACACATAAATCACCTCCAAATCACTTTACATGAAACAATAGTAGGTTTTTTTTGTTCTTTAGACTATTTGACAATTTCCGAATCCTGCAAAATGTATCTCTTGTTATCTGTTCAAAGCCTCAATCTTTAAAAAAAAAAAAAACACAGATAAGAGAGACTCTAATACTGGAGTCTTTTAAAACAAAAAAGTATTTTAAACTGATTGTAATCAGCTGAATCATGTAACCTGTTTTTTTGCTATATTTAAGTATATATATAAATAAACATAAATATATAAGTATTAAATATAAATAAATAAGTATTTTGATATATTTTGTCATTCTGGTTATCAAACTTCAATATTTTAGACCACAAAGCGTGCATCGCACACACACTTCAGGAAGCGTGTTAATCTTTACCAGGTATTAAGTTTCTGCTCCACTGTTTTTACTGATGATGCACAGCACTCTTTCTTTAAATAAGTGACCACCTGGATATACACACACACAGCACGACTTGCTGGATACGTTTTGGATCCGTTGAGAAATTTAGCTTTTACCCAAACAATGCAACGAAGACAACTATTACAGGTGTAGAGTGAAGTGCGCACTCACAGACTCAGTCTTTTCACCATGCTGGTGCGGGACTTCGGCGACGTGGGACTGCTGTCTCCGAGTCCTTCAATCTCGCAGGACAGAGCGTAGCTACAACACACAGCACAGCACAGCACAGGTCAGATCTGCCGATCGCCATCAGCTCCTGTTTTATCTGCTCGAACACAAGCTGATATAAATGTCAAACGAGTGAAATATTTTGCTGAACAGCAATTTTAGTAAAAATATTATGCAATGCAAACAGAGTGACGATCAGAGACAGTCAAAATCGAAACCATTTTAAAAATACGTTTTCTTTTCCTCAAAAATGGATCTTAACTCATTTGTAGTGCTATAAACTGAGATTACATGCCATTCTCTGGTCTCAGGAGACCCGAATTAAGCTTCCTGGCTTTGGCATAAAATGCTACATTTGGCAGAAAGCCAACTCTGCTCCACTGACTCCGCCTCCCACACACAGCATGGTGGAGGTAGCATCACATTCAGAGTTGGGCTCTCGGCTCCTTCTCTGACGAGCGCCCTCTGTAGCTTTCGGGGGACCGTCTCCTCTAGTGCTATAGTTACCGGTGCTCAGTGGGAATGTTTAATGACCGGGATATATTTTATTTTATAACCAAACCCAAGGATTACAAAATGTGGAAAAGTTCAAGTGTGGGGGTGAATACTTATGTAACACGCTAATAAATACGAGTGATAACCAGAGGAATTAGGACAGACAGTGTGTGTGTGTGTGTGTGTGTGTGTACCTCTCCTCCTCAGTGTGTTGGGGTTGGGTCTTGAACCAGCGCAGGAAGGCGGGGTCAGGATTGAGACAGTAACTGTTACACGCAGACTGCAACAGCTTGATCTGAGCGATCACCTCAAACTCCTACAAAACAAGAGAGAGAGAGAGAGAGAGAGAGAGAAAGAGAGAGAGAGAGAGAGAGCGAGAGAGACAAAGACAGACAGACAGAGAGAGAGAAACAGCACGAGAGACAGGCAGACAGGCAGAGAGAGATAGACAGGCAGAGAGAGCGAGAGAGAGAGAGAGAGAGAGAGAGAGAGAGAGAGAGAGAGAGAGAAAGAGAGAGCGAGAGAGACAGACAGACAGATAGACCGGGAGAGAGAGACAGACAGACAGGGAGAGAGAGAGAGACAGAGAGAGAGAGAGAGAGAGAGAGAGACAGAGAGAGAGACAGACAGACAGTTTTTTAAAAATTCAATTTAACTCTTTCACTTTCACAGGGCAAATATAATAAATATAATAAAAACTTGTATAGAAATATAATAAAATGTTACAACATTTATCATAATGTATGTATTTTGTATACTATACATAATGTTTAGTATAATATATGTATGAATGTTTATTTTTATACATTTCCAGTTTTAAATCCATTTCAAATTAATTCTATTCCAAAACTTTTCCATTTTGTTACAGGATGATTTTTTCTAGTTTGTTGCCGGTATTGCGCCGCTGCAGATCCTGGTTATCAGATCGGCCACATCTCTTATCCAGATTATTAAAACCTCTGGCGAGGTAGAACCAAAGGCAAGAGAACCAGTGGAGAAACCTGGGATTTCAGTTTCATCCCACTCGTAGCGTAGTCGTAGGCCACGCTCGCTATAGTAGCTTTTAATGAGAAGAGAGCGTTCCATCATGATCAGCCCTGATCCCGGCCGACCTTCCGGTCTCTCCGGTCCATCCGAGACACGAGACAACATGCCAGGAGCTCTACACGTGATGGAGAGCACTCGGCTTCTCCTTTAAGCGTGATGTTACACAAGAACCAGCCCGTGCTTCGTTCACATGGGTGGAACTCGGCGACAGCTAAACGGATGTACGAGTGAAGTCGCTTATTTTACTTTGTTTTGCATACTGTGTACACAAGACCAGCTTTATCAGCATTAACAATTTAACCTCTCAAGACCTCCCTGTTAGAGAACCGTATCTATGGAAACTGAGAAACGTCTCTAAACAGGAAGCAGTTTTTGGAAAAAGTGAGGTCATCATGAGAATAGCAAGTTTATTTACCATATACAGAAACAGTGAGAGAATGAGAGAGAGAGAGAGAGAGAGAGAGAGAGAGAGAGGGAGAGAGAGAGAGAGCGAGAGAGAGCGAGAGAGAGCGAGAGGGAGCGAGAGGGAGCGAGAGGG
>JAQQZX010000040.1:1816351-1827357 GCA_030068355.1 Notoglanidium maculatum
GTGTGTGTGTGTGTGTGTGTGTGTGTGTGTGTGTGTGTGTGTGTGTGTGTGTGTGTGTGTGTGTGTGAGAGAGAGAACAGGTCTCTTGGTGCCACTTGCTTCCTTTGCACAATTCCTTTATCTTAACCACAGACCTCCTTAAACGTCATCACAGAGTCACAGACTCATTTCTCTGATCTGATTTATTTGTTTATTTTTTTCTGTTGTTTAATTCATGTCAAGAGAAAAAAGAGAAGGAATATTTATAGGTGCTATAACGTAAGAGAGAACAGGAACTAACATGACCGCATTCAAATGTAGCTATAAACGGATAATGAACAATAAATTTTATCAAACCGATGGAAGATTGTCGTCATAGAAGAGGAATAAATCACTTTGTAAAAATAACTCCATACCATTGTTGTTATTTTGCTGTAGTGTTTTATTCCTGACTTATTATTTAATCTATTTAATTCATACGTGTTTCAGTTTGAATAATGAATAGAAAATATCCGACGCCGGTCAGCCAATCAGAAATGAGTATTTTCCTTGTCAGTGTGTAGTTTGTGTGTTTTTGACGGCGTAGGAGGTAAAAGAGTTTCCCAAATGGTTTTTGTTTACTTTCTGTGCGTGCGTGCGCGTGCGTGCTTTTTTTCTTAACACTCAAAAGGCGCATCTGTCAAGCTGGTTTAGCAATCATGGCACAACAAAGGCGACAAAAGTCAACTAATGTGACATTACGAGCTCATAATGCCTGCTTTTGTGATTAAATCTGAAGCCTCCTGTGTCTTTAATGGACCAGAGCTAACACAGCCAATAAAACCAGTTAGCCACAAAAGGGAAATTGGATGTGGGTCTTCCCGGGGCGACAATTCTACCCCTGTTTCAGGTCGTGGGAGGGGTGTGTGTTCGCACCCTGCAGTGGGACACCACGGCTCTACACACACGCGCGCACACACAACCATCGTGCTCATATACTTGGGCTAAACTCAAACAGACTAATTAGGTTATGTTTCTTTTTTTTTCAGTCTTAAGATCTGTGTGTGTGTGCGTGTGTGTGTGTGTGTGTGTGTCCATTGTGGGGGTGTCAGAACTGTTAGTGACACAAAGAAAGTTCAAGAACAGTTATTTAAGAGGACTCCTCTGCAGAGATTTTCATGAACCTCTGATTTTATTTTATTAAATTTTTTAAAATAAAGTTGAGTATTTAGTCTCTCTCACAAATTCACACACACACACACACACACACACACACACACACACACACACACACACACACACACACACACATATATACATTGGTATTACAGTGACTATGGAGTGTTACTAATGCCATACCCTGCCCACTAGCCTTAAACATAACCTCAGCTTACAGAAAGAATTCTGCATTTTTTGTTCTTTAAACCTTACATGTATTTCTATCATCGTGGGGACATTTGCATGTTTTCTAAACTATTAGTACTATACACGTCAAAATCTGTCATGCTAGGTGTACAGATAAACTACAATGCGACAGTTAGCGGTCATCCTCCGGCAGTGCGTCAATGGAAGCGTGTTAGCCTTCCACTGAAGACTGTCATGTTGTGTCATGTCGACTCATCTAGCAGGTATGATGTGACAAAATTCGCAAGAAAAATTTGAATTAAAATAAACATGACACATGATCAGTGGCAGCTGCGAAAGCTCAACAGATAAGGTGTTAAAATCGTCTTGGTTTTATTTGATGTCATCCAGCATTTGCTGATATTTTGGTGGCATGCTAGTCTTCTTTCTGTTCCTCTTTTGCATCGCTTGTTTTTTCCTCTCTCTCTGTCTCTCATCTTCTAAAGTAATGCTCAAGTAAAACTCGCTCGCTGTTCCTTTTTTACAGGAAAGCTTGAGTAATACTGCCGAAAAAACGTCAGAGCTATTAATGACTCAGGGTGAAAGGCTGGGAGAGAGACAAGTGAGAGATGGAGAAAGAGAGACAGAGAGACAGACAGAGAGAGAGAGAGAGAGAGAGAGACAAGTGGAGAAAGAGGGAGAGATTTGAGTCAGGGATGAGTGACGTATGGAGAGAGACACTGAGGGATATCGTGAGTGAGAAAGAGAGAGAGAGATATGAGTCCGGGACGGGGAGGGAGAGATTAGAGGTACAAGTGAGGTATGGAGAGAGACACTGAGGGACAACGAGGGAGAGAGGGAGACTTTTGACTTTAAAATTTTATTTTAATTACTCATTAGATTCCTTCTAGGATAAACAAAAAATCAAAAACATTATTCATAAATGTATACTGTATAAATAAAAAAAAAAATCTGACAGAATTCTGGCAACCTGAGAGTTATCTTAAAAATGCTAATTCCATAAATTCCCCGAAAGCCACATTTAGTTTTCTTTCTCATGAACCAGACAGCATGATTTAACCTGGTTTAAAATGAGAAAAACCACAGATTTTTCCATTGAAACTTACTTTCACCCAAATGATGCATCTGGGTGTTCTGCCTGTGTGACTCTAAACCTTCTGCACCAGACTTGTTCTCGTTTGGAAAGTCTGTTGTTCCTAAAAACACTCCAGTGGGGAAAAGCTGGACTGAAATATCATGGAGATTGTCCATTAAAACGGGAGGCCCTCGTCTCTGCCACCACCCTCTTAAAGACTCTGACGTGTCCCAGTCGACACGTTCTGAAGATGCTGCTCCATAAACGTTTAGGTTACAGGTCAGAGCTTGAACGTTAACTTGGTTCATCTTCGTTCAACATTCATCGAGTTCTGGTGTTTTACTTTTCTCAGGCAGTTGAAGAAAAAGGCACTAAAGGCACTCTACGTCCTTAATGCCAGAGATGTGAGATCTTTTTAGAGCTGCATTGGCATGTTCATGAAGGAGAGAACTTAAAGCCTTTCTCATTCATTTTAATAGACTGTTCATGCCAGAGTTGTTCCTGTTAATCCTTTTAATTTATAGAGCGATATAGTGTGGATAGAGGGATAGAGTGTGGGATGGAGAGAGTGAGAGATGCATGAGGGGCATGGAGAGACACTGGGGGACATAGAGAAATGGTGAGAGACAGAGTGGGAGACCATGGAATAGAGGGAGAGGGAGAGAGAGATGAGCACAGAACAGACAGATAAGTGAGGGAGAAAGCCAGGGATGCAGTGAGAGGGACAGGGTGTGAGGGAGAGGCTCAAAAAGAGAGACAGTAAGGGACAGGGTGAAGGATGAGCGAGAGACAGATTGAGAGAGACATGTAAGAGACGGAGGGAGAGAGAGGGAACTGGAATGGCAAAGTTTCACCAGGGTGTTTTGCAATGCTGTAATTTCTCTTTTTTGTGTCATACTCTGGAAGGCCTGCAGTGAAATAACGCAACGCAGATACACGTCCTGCTGTGACCTTACAGGAACAACCACACACTCACACTCTCACACACCTCTCTCTCTTGGCATGTGGGTACATAATGGCTCAAAAACACCCTGTGTGTGCAATACAAATTTTGAGACAACTTCAGCAGTACCCGCAGACAGATTGGTTTTCTCACACACACACACACACACACACACACACACACACACACACACACTCACAATTACTGTGATCATAATGAATAGAAGAAAAAAAAATTTTACTATATAATTTGTGTGTGTGTGTGTGTGTGTGTGTGTAGGTGTCCTCCGGGTTACCTGGGTGAGTACTGCCACCATAAGGACCGGTGCCAGCCAGATTTCTGTGTGAATGGAGGGACCTGTAAGATGGTGAGCAGCGGCCAGGCCGGCGGCAGCCCTGTGTGTGAGTGTCCGCTCGGGTTCTCCGGCTCGAACTGCGAAGTGCAGACCGACTCGGCATGTTACCCCAAGAACCCCTGTGGCAACGGAGGCACCTGCACGCTCCTGGCCCATGACCGGTACACCTGCCAGTGTGCTCCTGGATGGACAGGTATCATATGCACCTTCTCTCTGACTGTTCCTCTCTCCCCATTTTTGTCCTTTTGCCTGACTCTCAGTCCCTCTGTCTCTCTGTCCTTTTGTCTCAATGTGGCCCTCTCTGCCTGTTTGTCCTTCTTTCTCTCTGTCCTGCTGCCTCTCTGTCGTTCTGTATGTTATACTGTCTCTCCGTCTGTCTCTTTCTGTGTTTATCCATCTGTGAAAATAGTGAAAACTTAAATAATTTTTTTTCCTCTTTGACTTTTATTCATCCTTTGTAGTGTGAATTTTTGCCAGCATATTAACTGTGGTTTTTATTTGGATAGCATGGATGTCTTGTCTAATTTTTGCCATATTTACAGTATTTGTTTAATTTTTATAATATGTGTGTGTGTTTTCTCTCCCAGGTGTGCAGTGTGAACGAGTGGACAGCTGCGTCTCCTCTCCCTGCTCCAACGGTGGAACCTGCACATCTCTTTCTGACGGAACGTTCTCCTGCAGGTGTCCTTCCGGCTACGACGGGTCTCGCTGCATGAACGATGTGGACGAATGCGTGCAGGAGCCGTCGCTGTGCCGTAACGGTGGCGTGTGTGTGAACGTCCCAGGCACGTACCGTTGCAACTGCGCCGCTGGGTTCACGGGCTCCACATGTGAAAAGGTGTACGTCCCCTGTTTTCCATCACCCTGCATGAATGGCGGAACCTGCTCGTCTTCATTAGGGACCAGCTACTCATGCCACTGTCTTCCAGGTGAGGGGGGAGAGGGGGGATAGTATTGTGCTGCCCTTCGGTTTAAAGCTGTAAATTTTGTTTTAAAGGCAGAATCAAATGAATCAGGCTGAAGCAGAAGATCTGGAGCTCATCAATCCCAGAAACACATTCATTAACACTTGGATTATTGACATCATTTCTAAAAATTCAGTATTGTTCGTAGCCAGGCTGCATGGTGCTTTCTTTAATATGCACTGAGATCTCTAAAAAACAGTCTTGGAGTTTCCAGAAAGTTTTTTGTGGGTGTTTAAATTACTGTATTGTTGCGGTTCAACAAAATAAAGGTTAAATGTGGGGTGCTGGCATTTTTAGCAGTGATTTTTTTGTTGTTGTTGTTGTTTCTGACATTGGGAAGGAATGTTTAAGTCCTATGTCTGCAAAAACATCTTCAGAACAAGTCCTAGCCATTTTCAAGCATCTGTAAAGAATATTTACTTTTTTCATCTTTTTTTAAAGGTGACAATATACAAGCACAATGTGTTGAATAAAAATGAATAAAATGCTACTTTTAATCATGACACAGACCTCGATAAGGTTTGCCGGTTTGCTTTAACAACATTTAACAGATTTAACATGTTGCAATATCAAAAGCCATTTCTACGAGAGCAAGAGAGGAAGAAAAAGATGTGGGGGGAAAATTCAAACAGGAGAGCAAAAAGAGACGACAATGACAGCAATAACAATGATAGTAGTAATTATCATAATTAAATCCTCAGAGAGAAAGAGGAAAAAAGGGGGAAAGAAATGGAAGAGAGAGAAAAATTATTATTATTATTATAAGAAATATTATTATTAAGAAATTATGTAAGAAAACTATTAAAATTGCTATTAAAAAAAGAAAGAAAAAATAGAAAACATTTTCTAAAAATAGAAATCTCATTTTATTTTAATTACTATGATTATTAATTGTAGTGACTTTCAGTAATTTTACTTTTATTAGTAGGGTTAGGGTTAGTTTTACTATTACTATTATTATTATTATTATTATTAGTAGTAGTAGTAATAATAGTATTATTAGTAGTTTCAGTATTATTACTTTTATTAGTAGTTATATTTGTAGTAGGAGTAGTGTAGTATTATTGCTTTTATTAGAGGTAGTAGTATATTTTAGTATTACTTTTATTAGTAGTAATATTTTCAGAAGTAGTAGTTTTATTACTTCTGTTAGTATTACTGTGTTTAGAAGCAGTAGTAGTTTGAGTATCATTACTTTTATTAGTATTTTTAATTGTAGTTAATAGTTGTAGTAGTATTATAACCCAGGTTTAGTGTTTTATTTTTGTATTTTGCGTTCTTGTTTCCTTTTGTGTTGGTGTGTAAACTGACCCAGAGTATGAAAAAAGTGCTATGTAATTTAACAGTTTTTTTTTTTGCTGTCCCGCATTACTGTTATTATTAGTGCTCACATTATAACCTCACTTCCTTCTCCCTTTATCTCAGCGCTGTGTGTGTCACTCATGTGTTTGGAGTTCAAACACAGAAATTCCTTTTCAGAGTTTCGAGTTTAAAGGCAAGTGAGTTGGCACAGCGAGGCAGCAAGCCGTGACCGGCGTCTCCCCCGAGGCAGAGAACTTGAGCTGTGGGAAAGCGATATACAAAAAAAAAAAAAAAAGCCCCCAGAGAGGGTGATGAGTGTTTAATAAAGTGTGATTATGATTAGCATCTGCTTTTCAGAAAGACAGACACAGAGAGAGAGGGGAGATAATAAACCACTGAAATGTAGCAGTCGATTACAGGATTTGGGTTTGATGTGGTTTATTTCTGTAATAAATTAACACCTGTTTCCGTTCCTTCCATCTCTGTTTGCAATCAGGTTTCAACGGCACGAACTGTGAGGTGAACATCGACGACTGTCCGGATCATCAATGTCAGAACGGAGGAACCTGCATGGATGGTGTGAACACCTACAACTGCCAGTGTCCGCCCGAGTGGACCGGTACGAGCCTGTGGAGCTTTTATTCTTCTGCATTTAGTGTGTGGGTGTGGGTGTGTGTGTGTGTGTGTGTGTGTGTGGGAGAGGATGATTGACAGATTCATGACCTGTGTTTTGTTAAGCCCCCTTTTATTCCTTTTTTCCTTTAATTCCTTCAGGTCAGTTTTGCACGGACGACGTGGACGAGTGTCGCCTGCAGCCCAACACATGTCAGAACGGTGGCACGTGCAGCAACATGCCCGGTGGCTACACCTGCGTGTGCGTGAACGGCTGGAGCGGCCCGGACTGCTCAGAGAACATCGACGACTGCGCTGCCAGGCCCTGCTCGCCCGGCTCCACCTGCCTCGACCGTGTCGCGTCCTTCTTCTGCAGCTGCCCATTTGGAAAGACCGGTGAGTCCACTCCGGGTCCAAATCTGAGTCAGATTGATTCGTTAGATTCTGTTCATGCATCATTTCGTCAAAACCCTCTTTCATTCATTTCATTCAGTACTCTGAAATACAGCAATGTAAAAATACAGCAACCAGAGTGCTTGTAGAAATCACAATAAATTAACTATATAATAATAATAATAAACTATTATTATTAAAACATTTTGCGTTTCACATTGTCTCTTTTTTTGGTGGTCCAAATTTCCAAAATATGTAGCAGCGCTACAACTCTGCTTGACTCCGGTGTTTGATTCACTTCCTGTACCCGAGTCGATTCAGAGTCAAATCACTTTCTTGCTAGACTTCACTCCAAAGCAGATTGAGACCAAATCACTCAGACGCTCTCCCGGGCCTCTCTCACATATGCATATCGATTTATCATAGCTTAGTCATCTAGCTTTCGGTGAGGGTTATAAATATTTAATAAACTAAAAATCCACTTAGCTCATGTTAGCTAGCTGTTTATAATACGTGAAATACGTATGTGTAAGAATTAGAATGGCACTCTTTTTCCTAATTAAAGCCTTCCGTAAATGGTCTCCGCTTTCCTTTTGTTGTTTTATAGATAAATCAATCCGTATCCTGGTAAAGCAGACTGTTGCACTAGCAGAAAACGTCCATATAAGCAATCTAAGGAATCTTATTACAGTCTTCAAATTGAAGTGAAATCATATTTGCTGTTTCAGAGCTTTTTGTATCTGTCCCTTAGTGAGAAAACTTAGAGAGGAAAAAAAACAAAGTTTTAAGTTTTGATCGCAAAATTAGATCATCCTATTAAATGCTCTCTAAAAGATGTGTTGTGGTTCTGTGTCCTCCCACACACTATTCCCCTTTTAAAACTTGAAAAAAATGGTTGTTTTTGAAGAAGGCGGAGTTTCTACAAGGTCACGGTTATATGTCGGACTGTCTTCAATCTTTGCGCTGGAATATGCCACTTTATCAGACATTGGGAACGCAATTCAACGTCTCTCTGACTTTCTGAAGCAAATGCACCAAATCAATTCACAACTCCTGTTTTAATATTTACAAAATTTGTTGTGTATTGCTTCTTGTGTATAAAAGTGTAAAAACATACCAAACTGGCGCTCTGTGGCATAACCAGGCATGCCAGGGTTTGTTCTCTAATGATGGCCTCGCTGATACGACTGAGTGATGTCGCGCTGTACTGTGACTGTATCATGACTGTACTGTTTGTGTTTGTGTGTGTTTTTCACCCCTCATACAGGTTTGCTGTGTCACATCGATGATGCGTGCATTAGTAACCCATGCAGGGCTGGCTCTCAGTGTGACACCAATCCTGTAAACGGCAAATTCAACTGCAACTGTCCGTTCGGATACAAAGGCAACACCTGTAACGACGATGTCAACGAGTGCACCATCGGTGCGTTTCGCTGTATCTCGATCTCTCACTGCTTCAGCCTGTCACGTTATCTCATTATTATTTTCTTTGAAACGCTGTCCATCCTGTTATCTCCCTCTCATTCTCACTGTCAGCATTCTAAATGGTCTCACCTTATTTGTAGTGAGGTATTTTTGACCTCCCTATGAACTCTTCAAAGAAAGATGCAGGAGAGATAAAAGCTTCTTGCAGCACATTGCTTTCCATTTAAGGAATAGTCAGTCATCTACAGCATGTGTGTAAATTTGACAGGCAATAATTTCAGCGTGTTTCCCCTGAACTGAGGTAAAAAAAAAAAAAACGTCCTGTTTACGACAAATTTGGTAATAATGAGTTGATAAGGGTTAAGAGCTGTTCAGGTTTAAAATACCTGACAGTGTAACAAAAGTCATAAAGGTCTGACCTGATGGTTATAACAAAGTGTTATCAAAGTTAAGGAATTATATAGCTAGGCTTGAATGAAGCTTGGTTTGACTCCTGTATTCTGATTGATTTTATTTAACAGCAGCTTTGACAGTAGTGAACCACGCGCTCGTTCTAATACATTACGCTTATCGTTACTATGGTAACAGCTCAGGAATATCCAGTGTCCATGCTTTATAACAGTCAGAGGTAAAGCTTTACCTTTTTGTTCGTGAGAGAACAAAATAGGCTGGTGAGGGAATGACTGTTTATAGCTGTTATAATGTAAGTGAGAACAGGAACTAACTTGTTTCTCTCGTTAAAACATTAAAAGTAACTAGAACCGGATAAAAATGTCACAATTATAATCGTTGAAAGTGTGCTGTAGTGTAAGAGGAATAACACACTTATGTTATAGGAAAATAATAACTTCAGGTTGAGAACAGTGACTGTGCTTCATCACACCAACGTGTTGTTATTTTCCTATAACAGCGCAGCATGGAGTGTGTTGTTCCTTATTTAGTGCAAAAGTGAAGTAAATGACCATTGTAATTCTAATGTCTTTCACCCCGAGCAAGTTGCAATTTCTTTCTCTTTTTCTTGTTTTTTTTTTCTTCCTTTTTTTTGGTGCTGCTGTTGATCGTCTCCTGCATGTCTCCAAGCAGGTCCGAACCCGTGTGAGCACGGTGGCACATGTGAGAACACAGCGGGCTCCTTTATTTGTAAGTGTGCACGTGGGTACACGGGTCCCCGGTGCGAGCAGGATGTGAACGAGTGTGGCTCGAACCCCTGTCAGAACGATGCTACCTGTCTGGATCAGATCGGCGATTACACCTGCATTTGCATGCCAGGTGAAAAACACATGCATATACACATACATGTGCACACACATACACTCATACATGCGTATAGCAACATAAAATTGCTTGTTATTTTAAACACTGACCGCTCCCTGTCCTGTCTGTCTGTGTGTGGACGTATGTGTGCGTGTGTGTTCGCGTGTGTGTGTTCACAGGTTTTGAAGGAGTCCACTGTGAGATTGAAGTGGACGAATGCCTCAGTTCACCCTGCCTCAACAACGGAAAGTGTCGGGATCAGGTTAGCCGCTTTGTCTGCGATTGTCCTCAGGGTGAGACACACACACACACACACACACACACACACTTAAAATTACAGTTTAACACATTACTATTTATATCTGGTTAGTACTCCAGATATCTATATCTGTATTCTGTATAAAAACCCGAAGTAGGCGTGGCCTAAACAATTTTTATTTATTTATTTATTTATTTTTTAAATCCTTAACTCTAATCTCGAGTTTAACATTTTTATTTGTACCTGTCCTTTATATTCCAACACATTCAATTGGTTTGATATCCCAAAATTATAAACAAACTGGTAGCCTTTTTATTTTTTTTAAATGACCTCTATGACCTCACACTTTGCTGCATGCCATGTTTGGTTGTAACAAAAGCTGCATATTTGATCCCTCACCTGCACGTGCCCACATTGGACCTCATTTAGCATTCAAAGTTATGTGTAAATGTCTGTGCAAGTCCAACCAAATTAAACATTTTCACCGGATTTACCATATCTTAAGTGCTGATTTTCTTTATGCTCGCGTGCGTATATGTTGATCACCTGTAAAATGCAAGATGTATTCCTGACACAGCTCGTTTGCATATAGTGACACCCTCAAAACTCCAAAATTGTTCAAGTATATAAACAGCTGGTAGCTCAAAATCAATGTTCAGGGTACAGGCTAAAATTTTACACAAACTCAGAAACATGAGTAGGATACAAACTTTTTTCCCCAAATCTAACGGGATTTTTTTTTTTTTAAATGAATGCTGAATTTCTTTTGAAGTTTACAAAATGATGTATGAATAAATCTGTTTATGTTCCGTTTGATAAATGAGGCCCACCATAAATAAACTCCTCTTATCTGTCTTTTTTCTCCCTGTAAACCTTTCTAGCAAACTTTCTAAAGAAAATAAATCTCCTCCCATTGGTGCCCCTTTTTTAAAAAATTTTTTTTTTTTTTTTACTAAAGCACAGAACACACACCTACACACTCAACTGCACAATCACACATGCACATATTACTTTCGATGCATGTTATTGAAGTCCTTTTCCTAAGATTAAGACTGTATCAGTGACTTATGTGAGTGCTTTAAGTAATTGTGTGTGTGTGT
>JAQQZX010000040.1:1835459-1859305 GCA_030068355.1 Notoglanidium maculatum
GTGCCGAGGAGCGGATGTGTCGGGAGAGGTGTGTGAGGAAGCGGAAGTGTGGCGAGCCGGCCCCTAACAACCAAAATACTTTCCAACGTCTTTGTATTTATTACCGGAGTGCACATTCCCCCCTAGCATTAAAAAATCTTGTATGTGGCACTTGGTCCTGGAGAAATGCTGTCTCGTCTCACGTACACTGTATTACATGTATATGGTTGAAATGACAATAAAAGCCACTTGACTTGACTTGACTTGATCTACAACTTTGTGTGGTTGGTTAGCGACAGGTTAACGTGAATCTCTCTCTTACGACACGTTGTGCCAGTGTTCTCCAACAAACACAACCATTGTCCAGAAGACACACAGTGGACACAAATGAACAAATACCACCATTTTTGAACAAACGCTGATGTCCTCAACATATCTGATGGTCTCTAATATCACCAGTTAGCTTTAAAATAAGCTTCAAATTGATCAGTAAAATTGTTAATACACATAATGTTCATGCATTTTATGTACAGTATATATGCGTTTAAACTTATGACTAAATAGCTGTGTGTGATACTGCTGCACATTTATTTGGATACATGTGCTGATGTGTGTGTGTGTGTGTGTGTGTGTGATGTGTTTAATTTTCAGGTGTATCAGTGGATCGGCTGTGTCAAAACGGCGGTGTGTGTGTGAACAAAGATAATACACACCACTGCTCATGTCAGGTGGGCTGGATCGGCAGCTACTGTGAGATGGGGATTGACGAGTGTCTGTCCAGTCCCTGCAGGAACGGAGGGACATGTGTGGACTATCAGGGAGGATATGACTGCCAGGTAAAAAAAAAAACAAAACAAACAAAGCAACACTTTACACAATTATTTATCTTTCGTCTTATCAATCCTCCATCATATTTAGAAAATCCTAATACTTAAACAACTTTATATAACAAAAAGTGGAATGAGTTTGTGGTCTGTCTCTGTTTCTCTATCACTTTCTGTCTGTCACTCTCTGTCTCTCTCTCACCTTCTATTTCTCTCTCTCTCTCTCTCGGTCTGTGGCTCTCTCGCTCTCTGTCTCTCTCTGTCTGTCACTCTTTCTGTTTGTGTCTCTCTCGTGCTCTCTCTCTTTGTTTGTCACACTCTCTCTCTCTTTCTTGTGCTCTCTCTCTCTCACTTTCACTTTGTCATACTCTGTCTCTTTCTTTATGTCTGTCTCTCTATTTCTTGTGCATGCTCTCTCTCTCTTTGTCTGTCTGTCACACTCTCTGTGTCTCTCTTGCTCGCTTTCTATTTTTTTCTCTCTCTCTCTCTTTCTCAGTGTAAGCATGGGTATCAGGGAGTGAACTGCGAATATGATGTGAACGAGTGTCAGTCCAACCCATGTCGTAACGGAGGCACCTGCATCAACCTGGTGAACCACTTCTACTGCTCCTGCCCACCTGGAACCAAAGGTACCAGACACACACAGGTGTTTGGAGTGCAGTAGTCATGTAGAGAATGTGTTTTAATCGCTGGGGGAAACACAGTTGTGTTGAAAAGGATGATTGTGTATAATTTTTACGTTTATATGTATTGTAGATCTGTATATGATTTTTGTCTTGTTCATTTTTCTATTTCTTTTTGCCATTGTCTCTGTCTCTCAGGTCCACAGTGCGAGGTGGACGTCGATGAGTGTTCAACCGAGTTTGGCCAGCCCTGTTTGAACGGCGGACGCTGTGTGGATGGCATTGGTCAATACAAGTGTGTGTGTCCTCCCGGTTTTACCGGCGAGCGCTGTGAAGGTGACATTAATGAGTGCCGCCCGTATCCGTGCAACAAAGCCGGCAGCCTAGACTGCGTCCAGCTAGCCAACGACTACCAATGCCGCTGTCGCCTTGGTTACACCGGTGAGAACGTTTTCACATTTTATTTTTACATTTACAGTACTCTAGACTAAAAAAAGAGCTGGAGAGATCTGAACCGTTTCACCAATACACTTTTGGTTAATTTTTGTAAAATTTAACCATTTGATACTTAGCTTCTGTCATGGGCATTTCAAGATGGAAATGAATGTGATGTTTAGCAGCAGCCAATGAAAATAAAGAGGAGGCGGGGCTTACTGCATTTTTAGTTTAGTAACTAGTGCTAATATGGTTTGTTTAGGGTTTTATCTAAGTTTAAGTTAGTTAAGTTAATTTATTTTACTGTTTCATCCATCTTGCATAACTTTGTGACCTCAATTTGTGTGTGTGTGTCCTGCAGGTCGTCTTTGTGAGTCGATGGTAGATCTTTGTCAGTCAAAACCCTGCCACAATGGAGGCAAGTGCTCTATGAACATGAGCTCGGTCCATGGATACAGCTGCACCTGTCTACCTGTAAGTGTGTGTGTGTGTGAGTGCATGTGTGGCCTTAGAATCTAGTCACTGTTGCACCCAATAACAAGAGCACATGGGTAAGCAGTCATGATTTTGGAGTCTCTGGGAATTAATTTTTTTAAAATTTTTTTCTTGCTCAGATTCTTGCTCTGCTTTCCTTGTCCTCTATAATGACGCATGCTTGTGGTGGGTTTTTTTTTTCCGCATGGTAAAAAATGGCTTCTTCTCTAACCACTGCTTATTCTCTCCCTTTCCTCACGCCTGCACTAAAAGGGAGAGGGCCAACATAGATCAGGTAAAAAATAATAAGAGCTTTCTCTCTGAGTCTGAAACACTTTACACGCTCTATTCCAGCTCCTCTTTGTTAGAGAGCTGAATGCTGGAATGGTTTGCATTGCCTGTGTGTGAATTTTGAAAGCCGTATTTTAGTTAGGGGTTTTCTTTGCCTTGGAAAGGTGATATATAAAAGAAACTTTGCATGCTAAGAGTAAATACTGTCTTCTTAGATAAGAAGTAAGTGTATACATTGTAGTACAGTAGATGTGTGATGGCAAGGGGTGGGGCGATATGTCAAAAATACCATATCACAAAATTTCTGCGATACACAGTATATAGATTTTGCAAAATGCTGCCAGCAAAACTGTGAAAAACTGAAAGATTGAGAGTTTAAATTTGTGCAAAAATAAATTCTGAAAACCAAAAAAAAGATCTATAAAAATTTTATCAAGTTTTTCAGTCACTTCCAGAGTTTGTAATTCTTTAAAAAAAATTGAATGTTACAGAAAGATATGGCTGGGAAATATCATATAATATTTATATCACGATTCACACGATATCTTAAAACATATACTGTAATCTCATTATGTAACATTTTATTTAACTAACAATTATACACTCTGATTGGAAGCAGCTGATATGATGTTAAAGTTTGGTGCTTCTTTAAAATTGTAAAATGTTTAACATTTTTGTAGATTTTAATATAGTTTTTCTTCTTAGTGTTGATTTATTTCTATAGATATTAGTAAAGCAAACTGTAGCCATGTTCTTTTACTGGCAATTTTGTTAGCAAAATGTTAGAAAAATGATTTTGTATCATCTATTGTAGAAACGTTTTGTAGTATCATGATTTTGATATTGTAGTCATATCGCCTGATATTATTCACGGTATTGATATAATATCAACATTTTATCATCATATCGCCCACCCTTAGTGCCGGCCTTGGCTTGTTGAAATTCTCCTTCTTTAGTACCTATATGAAAATATACATTCTTTCTTAAAACCAAAATAGGTTTCTTAATTTTAACACCCAACCCAATACCCCCCCCCCCCCCAATTAAAAAAACATTTTGGTCTCTCAGGGTTACACAGGCTCCAACTGTGGTGAGATCGAGGGCTACACCTGCGCCAACCTGCGCTGTCAGAACGGCGGACATTGTCAGACAACCCCCTCTGGCCGTCCACAGTGCATTTGCCCATCCAGCTTCTCGGGCCTACGATGCGAAAACGAAAATCCATCCTGCCCGTGCCAAAACGGAGGCGTGTGCGTGAAAGAGCTGCACAAACCTCACTTGTTCTTTTGCCACTGCCCGGTCGACTACAGCGGAGATCACTGCCAGAACAAAGCTAGGTCCACTTCCTGCCCTTATGTGGAGTGTGCAGAGCGAAGTGGCGACAGGGTGTGTGACCCACAGTGTAAGAATGTGGAATGCGACTGGGACGGAGGAGACTGCACGTTGCACTGGCTCCGCCCCTGGGACAACTGCACGGCCTCTGTGCCATGCTGGGAGTACTTTCATAACGGCCGCTGTGACCCTGATTGTGACAACGCCGGCTGCCTCTTTGACAGCTTCGAGTGTCAGAAGCCCACGCCGGCCACGCCCAGCATGTGCAAGTACGTACCACGGCGCCACCCAGATGTGCTGATTTTATATGTGAAAATGTGGAGCCATGTAGTCAAACAGTTTGAGCAGCAGATCAACAGGGAATGTGTAAATGTTTTTACAGTGAAATTAGACCAGCAATTGATAAAAGGAAAAAAATGTAAACTGTGACTATTAGTATTTGTGTAATAAAGTATTTCTGTAGCCATTTTAGTTTAACTAATAGCACTTTCATTGGCTTAATCTTCTTAAAATTGTAATTATGGCACCGATATAGCTTTATCTGTCACTCTTGCCTCCTCCTTCTGCAGGTATGACCGGTACTGCCGTGACCACTACCAGAATGGCCACTGTAATGAGGGCTGTAACACTGAGGCTTGCGGCTGGGACGGTTTGGACTGCTCCACCGACAAGCCAGCTCAGCTGGCGGACGGCACGCTCGTCATTGTGGTGCTGCTGCAGCCCACAGAGCTGCTGGGAGATCTGAAAGGATTCCTGCGTTCGCTGGGCATGCTGCTTCACACCAACCTGCGTCTCAAGCTCAACAATCAGCAGGAGCCCATGGTCTTTCCGTATTACGGGATTGAACATGAAGACAGTTTGCACTCCAGTACCTCCACCACAAACAGACTTGGAAAGAGGGAGCTGGGGAAGGAAGTTATTGGGTATGTTTGCTGAAACATTAACAGTTTAGCCAAAGATTTGTGTTTCTGTTTGAATCTGATGGGATGTTTTTTGCTGGTCCTGTCCAGGTCAAAGGTGTATCTGGAGATTGATAACCGTCAGTGTACTCAGACATCCAGAGAATGTTTCTCCAACACTGACCTGGCTGCCTCATACATCGCAGCCGAGTCCCTCATAGCCGAGCTGCATTATCCCGTCTTCTCTGTGGACAGTATGTCAGGTCTCAGTTTTATTGTGCTGCTACTCTCATACATTCCTTCTTTTTAATTTTGTCTTACTGTAATTAGTGATCTCTATGAATTACAGAACATTTTCAGGAGAACACAAGCATTTTGACTAAACAGTATCATACGGTGCAACCGCACTGTTAATCATGCAGGATCATATGATATAATTGCAGTATTAATCATGCAGTATTGTACTATAGAATGAACATATAAAGAAAGAAATGTTCAGATATAATTTACACACTTAAAGTATGACTGGTAGATAAAATGGCTGACAAATGTAGACCTAGAATTTTTTTTTAAATGTATAATTCTTGTGCGATTTATTTATTTATTTTTATTTATTTATTTTTTTTGTACTAAATTACTTTAAAAATATTTTTTTTACATGATGTGGTTATACTGTATATTTAGAGAACATTTATTAAAATAAATAAAAATAATGGTCTTACGTTAATGCTCTCTCTCCTCCAGGTGTTCCACCCGTAGAAAAGCCTGTCCCTCCTCTCCTCTACCTGGTCGCTGTGGCAGCTGCCATCATCCTGCTTATCCTGATTTTGGGTGTTTTGATCGCCAAACGTAAACGCAAGCATGGCGTCCTCTGGCTTCCGGATGGCTTCCTGACCAAGAAGGACAGCAAACGGAGAGAGCCTGTTGGCCAAGATGACTTCGGCATGAAGTGAGTTTGGTACCGATACAGTCAGGGAGATTTTATATGGTTATAGAGTTTATTTTTTTAGATGATAGGTTATAGAGGCCAACAGGAATAGCTGATAACCCCTTTATGTCATTCTTAAAGTGGTAGTATTCCACAGAGGAACCTTTTCAGGAGCCCATTAACTTTTTCAGGAACATTTAGATGTGTTTCCACTGAAGGAACCATTGCAGGTTTTAGTTCCCCGAGCCACAGCTCTTGGAACCTTTTTACTTCTGGCTCATAATTATGAGTACTGTTGTACTGATCAGGAACTGTTTGGGTGGAGCCTAATGTTATGCATTTTCTGATTAGTCAGATTGGTCAAATGGGAGTTTGAGTATGAGCTTTTCATCGGAGCTTTAAATCGTTGTTAGCGCAGAATGGTAGGCAAAGTGTAATATTTTTGTGCCTTTATTTATTTTTTTTTAACACAAGAGGACATTCCTCTACTCAAATGTCACATTAAGTGCGAAGAAATTGACAGGCAGGGTGGTTTAGATATCCATTTTTATTTCAACGTCCTATTTGTACAACAAAGCAAAATAACCATGTAATTTCTCCATTCATTTCTTTCTTCCTGCTGTTCTTTAGGGACCTGCAGAAGTCACAGATGGACGGCAGTGCTGGTCATCACTGGCCAGAGGAGGAGCTTCGGCCCAAGAAGCCAAGGGTTAGACACCCACACATTCACACATCTGCATTCACACACTCGGATGATGATGATAACAGACGTCTATTTAGGGAATGTAAGACATTATTTTTCTCTCTCAGCTGGAAGATAAGCCGTTGTTGGGATTGGACGCAGGAGTGGATCGTCGTGAGTGGACCCTGCAGCACCATAAAGCTGCTGATATCACCCTCACCCCACCTCAGGCCGATATCGACATGGACTGTCTGGATGTCAACGTGAAAGGACCCGGTAATTACCTGGTTGAAATAATAAACCAGAGTTGAGCGGAATTACCTTAACAGAAAATACCATAGAACAAAATAAAAACAGTGGTCTGATTTTTAAAAAATAGTGAAATAAAATAAAAATATTTCAAAATGCATGTAACAGTAAAACATAAAAACTAATACAAACAATGTGTGATATAGTGTACAAGTAGTCTCGGTTGCCAATTATCTGTGGGACCGTAAACTAAAAATGAACTATTTAGTAATTTGAGTGTGAAAATTGTGACCGCAGCAACTTTTAAAAAAAAATAAAATAATAGGAGTTATGACATTTTAAAATCTGATATAGGATTAAACACACAACAGACTAGTGTTATTTCATTCTAAAATATAGGAGCCAGTTAGTAGTGATATGCAAATATGAGACACCACTTTACAAGAAAAAGGGGTGGAGTGAGTAGGATTGGGGGTGTTGCATAGAAAATGGATTTCTTGATGAGGTAATGATGATGATGATCACATTTTTAACTTTCTCTTAGATGGTTTCACTCCTCTAATGCTGGCGTCTCTGCGGGGAGGCAGCAGTCCCGAGTGTGTTAGCATCTTAGCTGACGAGGAGGATGAGAGCGGTGTCGATGAGCCGGGCGCGAACATCATCAGCGACCTGATTGCCCAGGGTGCTACACTCAACTCACAGACAGAGCGCACGGGCGAGACAGCTCTTCACCTTGCCGCCCGCTATGCCCGTGCCGACGCCGCCAAGAGGCTGCTGGACGCCGGCGCCGACCCCAATGCTCACGACAACATGGGCCGCACGCCCCTGCACGCAGCCATCGCCGCCGACGCACAGGGAGTCTTCCAGGTTAGAGAAGGGCACAAAGAACTCAAGTGAAGAACACGTTTTCATCCGTTTACTTACTTTACACACTGCTCCATTTTAGATCCTGATACGTAATCGCGCCACGGAGCTGGATGCGAGGATGAACGATGGAACGACTCCTTTAATCCTGGCAGCCAGACTGGCTGTGGAGGGCATGGTGGAGGAGCTGGTGCACTGCCATGCCGATGTAAATGCTGTGGATGACCACGGTAGGATACATACACACAGACACACTCCCTGACCATATCTTCTGAATAATTAGTAATTTTATTTGACTATCTGTAATCTGATGTTATTATCTGTACAGGTAAATCCGCTCTGCACTGGGCTGCTGCTGTGAACAATGTGGAGGCCACGTTGGTGCTGCTGAAGAACGGTGCCAATCGAGACATGCAGAACAACAAGGTGAGCATCTGCGTGCTATTCAGCATTAAGCACTAATCATACAAAAATCAGATCTTTGTGCAATTCTTACATTTTTTTAATTGTTCAGGAGGAGACCCCATTGTTCCTAGCAGCGCGTGAGGGCAGTTTCGAGGCGGCTCAGGTCCTCCTGGACCACTACTCGAACCGCGACATCACTGATCACCTGGACCGCTTGCCACGTGATACAGCTCAGGAACGCATGCACCACGACATTGTTCGCCTGCTTGATCAGTACAATCTGGTGCACAGCCCACATTCTGGATCGAACCATGTAGGAAACGGTGGCGGAGGACATCCCTCCATGGTCTGCAGCAGTAATGGGGTCATGGGCATGCGACCGGGACAGCAAAACAAGAAGAACCGACGTGGTGGCGGCGGTGCTGCCAAACATGGTGGCCCTAATGGCGCTGGGGGCGGAGTCAAAGATCTGAAGGAGATGAAAACTAAGCGGAGGAAGAAACCAGCTGGAGGAGAAGCGCCAGGATTGGCTGCGTCCAGTGCTAACATAGCAACCGTGACTGCTAACACTAGCGTCACCAAGGGAGCAACAACAGCCGGCACAGGCGTCCTTTCAGAAAGTTCAGTCACGATGTCACCAGTGGACTCGCTAGAATCGCCGCATTCGTACACGACAGATGCCGCAGGAGCTGCCAACATGGCCAAATCACCTCCGCTGATGACCAGCCCCTCGACACGCCCCCTCCTACCGCCTGTCAGCCACATGCTAGGGCAGCAGCAGAGCTGGGTGGGTGTGCCTAAGCACGGCTATGCCGCTCCTCATGTTTTTGGCCACATGCTTCCCCACCAGATGGCTCCAGCACACTCTGGCCTGCCGCATCACCATCACGGCACGGGGATCCTCGGGCCCGTGAGCATCTCCGTGAGCCGAGAGCAACTTCCATCGATTGTCACCTTCCAGACGATTGCCTCCAGAAACCAAGCACTTCTCAAACCAAACCAGCAGGGGGCCATGCAAGTGAGTCAAACCCAGACCCAGGGCCTTAACCGCATGCGCTGCAACCAGGAGATGATGTATCCCATGCAGGAGGCGGGGCTACAGCATGGCATCCAGCACCTGAACAGCCACGCCCACAGTATTGCAGAGCCTCAGGTCAGGCAGGTGACACCGTACCACCAGCAGCTGCAGAGCCCTGTGGATAAATACCCGACTCCTCCTTCGCACTGCAGCTATGCCAGCGGTGCCGGGTCAGAGGTGGTGACGACTCCAGGTCAGGGCTCTGAGGTCACAACCCCAGGTCATGGAGCTCCGCCCTCTAGTGAGCACCCGTACCTGACTCCGTCGCCCGAGTCGCCCGATCCATGGTCCTCCTCATCTTCTCCTCACTCGCATTCAGACTGGTCCGACGTAACCACAAGCCCACACGGCGTTCTGCACATGCACGCGCACCCTCACACACATGCACACACTCACGTTCCAGAGCAGGCTCCTCTGCTGCAGCCTCAGCCCTCGCAGTCAGCGCAGCCGCCACCTCAGCAGCAAGCCTGCAGCAGCGTGTACGCGTAATAATACAGACGAACTGCTTGTTACTGTCTTAACTTGACTCTGGTGTTTATATGCAATTTAACTCCCTAAAATGGAGCTTTATCAGCATAAATCTGTCACCTGGATCTTAAAGAGAGACACAATCTCCTCCCTCTCTCTCGCTCATATGTTGTTGTTGTTTTTTTAAATTTTTTTTAAAACATACACTATGCAAATAGTCGCATGTGGTGTTTATATGCAATTGGTAACCCTCGTCTATTCCGTGATCCGGAGAATGAAGCATTCTCCTGATGCTCACTCCGACTCGGGACTGACAAAATCTTTAAAAAAAAAAAAAAGAAGAAGAAAAACCTGTTTACACTTGCTAGGTCATGGGTCTTGGATCTGGATTGGATCGTGTAAAAGATGATAAGCATGTGTAGTCAGATGTGTCTACGGTTAGCCAGGTTTCCACGTATCACACCTGCTCTAACGCTCTGGTGTTCTTCATTTCCGCTTTCCTTTTGCTGGGGGACAAAATCATTTTGCATGTCTGACCTTTTGTACGGGGATGAAATATAAATATTTCAAATGCATTTCTCTATAGACAATACATATACATGGCTATATGTTTATATAATCTTGATCCTTCAGACACATGAAACAAGTGTAAAAACAGCACAAACAGGATTACTGATGTTTATCAGTGTCTGTGGACATTTGTTAAAAGCAAAGACAATGAGCAGGACTTAAGTGTTTCAATGTGGTGGCCATTCTGCTTTGGCTTTTTTTAAACCTTGAAGGAAATCAGATCTCAACTAAAGTCCAACCACTCTGTTTTTATGTTTTGTTTTGTTTTTAAATATTGCTGTTTCCAAAGCTTATATTTCTTTAAGGATGGACTTACTAACCATTGTAAATGTTTTTATTTTGTATTGTAATGGGTCATGGTTACATTTGAGCTAAAACTGCCTTGTTGCATTGTATTTGTTTGTTTGTTTTTCTATTGTGCACATCCAGAGTCTAACAGCGATGCAACTTGTTTGTTTCAGTTTCAGCAATTATTCCTAAAGCTTGTTGTTGCTAGCGTCTTCATTTTGTTTTGTAGATTTTACAGCAGCCTGTAGGCTCGATTCCAGCCGTCGTGATGTCACGTGGGCTCTGATTTAACCTCGCTGCAGTTTGTAGTGGAGATGTTGCTTTATTGTGATATTTTGCGTCGACGTTGATGGCCTCGAGATTGTGATTCTCTATAGGAAAATGACTGCCTTGTGATTGAAATGAGAATGTGATGATGATGATGATGATGATGATGATGATTTTAAAAATTCACCACTAACTTGCTCTGTTCAGGAGAAATTGCCAAATTTATTTACACTTCTGTCAGAGAAGAAAATCCCATTATTGCGTCCATTCACACAAACAAGCGACAAATCGGCAAACGTCCAATCCACGTGGTTGACTCCAGAAAATTCCAGGCCAATCCCAGACCAACATTCAGTTCCTATTTAATCCCCTAGCTATGGTTCAGTATTTTCCTGGGTCTTATCAATATTACAATACATTTAACTCTTCAGTTATTGACTATATACACTACATATAGTGCATTATGTTCGGAAGACATAGTGTTATCCACATTGAGTACCCTAGATGCCACGAAATACCCAGAAAGTTTGTTTGGTTTGATTCACACTATGGAGTTACTATGGCAACATTTCCTTTTTATGAAAGGAAATTTTTGTGAAGTCCAATCCTGGGAATAATGAGCAGTAAAGGAATTAAACACTCAGGAGTCACTGTTTCTACTCAAGCTGAAAGGTTTTATTCCTCTTATACCTTTTAAAAAAATTTTAAATCAATGTATAATGCGGTTTAATGTTGTGGAAAGTCCAGGAACCATGTTATAGGAGCTATAAACAGTCGTCCCTTTACCTCTCTGTTTTTTTATCGTATCTCATGTGACCAAGGAACTACATAGCTAAAAAAATGTAATTCTGTTTTTGAGAACTTTCCCGTTTCAGAAAATAGTTACAGAGTGTTGGGACACCAGAGACTCCTTCCATAAACGTTAAATAAACGTCTCTTCGCATAAAGAAAACAACGATTACACACTTTTTAAAAACTCGCTTATGTGGAGCGTTCATCATACAAGTCCCAGTGAACGAGCTGTTTCTATAGAAACGGTATTACATATTAATTAACATAAATATCTGTTATAGATCACAACATTCTGATGAATCAGATAAACATTTATATTGATGTTTGATTTTATTTTTAAAATAAAGCTAGGCAGGCTACTCCAACAAGCCGAACCTGGAGGACGTCAGCGGTTTGTCTCTTGTTAGTGATGATCGTAACGCGATTAGTTATCTGTGATGTTTGAACGGAGGAACAGAATCTAAAATCAGCAATAAAATTAAACGCTCAGTGATGAGGCGCAGTGTTTCATTAGCGAAGGAGCAGAATCCGACGGCCATCTTTGATTTGGTAAAATGTTTAATCTGAGTATTTTGACGTGCCTACCGACCCCCAGGATATTGTACAGAATATTGTAACCATTGCTCATATCTGTTTTTATTCTGTTGATTGTTTTTGTTTTATACTCATTTTTTTTCAGTTCTGAAGTTTTTCATGTTTTAAATAATGTATTGTTGCTTTTTTTTTTAATTATCATTACAATCTATATCTATCGATCATTATAAAATCCCTGCCTTAAAATTTTTTTTGTATTTTTTATTTTTAGTTTTTTTAACTTCTTAATTTTTCTTCTTCTGTTTCCGCACAGCTTTATAAACCTGATTGATGCAATCATAGTGTTGTAGTTACGCATCGTAGCCATTTAGTGTCCTGAACACCAAATGACTGATTTTTTTAAAAAAACAATTTTTTTATATATAACCAAAAGTATTTTTTTAACCAGATCTCTCTTCCTGGTGATTTCGGTTGCCTTTTATTTACAGTTTTTAACAGGTTATTATATCATCATTGTATCACACACTTACAGTAACGTGCACACACACACACTCTGAACACTTATAAGTTCTGGTGTTAATGGTGCAGAATGTCGTATTATCGCACTCGTCCTCTTTACGGCACTTAGACCATTGCTTGATTTATTTTTTTCTCTCTTTCTCTCACTCTGCTTCTTGTATGATGGTTTTGTTTGAACTCGGAGAGCAGCGTGTGTCCCTGCGGGTAAACGTTCGTTTTGTGCTGTACATAGATTTATAATGCATAATGTACTTTCCTCGGATTATCCGGTACACACCTATTCTGCTGTTGCTATATGAAGTTTTTACCCTTTCATCTTGTTCGTAGAAGGACTTTTTTTGTGTATACAGAACAAAATTTGTGTAGCGCAAACCAAGCAAACGTGCATATGATGCGAATAAAGATGAAATATTCCATAAACTTTACACATTTTTCTCTGTTGGTGTTCTCTTGTGCTTCTTCAGAAGTGTCATCAAACAGGTACAGCAATGAAACAATTTTATACAAAATAATTTCAGTCTCCACACTCTGGATTTGAACCTGCCGGCCGACTGGGGCTTTTCTGTGTGGAGTTTACATGGTCTCCTCATGCCTGTGGGGCATTCCCTCTGGGTACTCTGGTTTCCTCCCACAGTCCAAAGACATGCAGATTAGGTCAACTGCCTACTCGGAATTGCCCACAGGTGTGAATGTGAGTTTGTCTCTGTTAGCCCTTCTCATGACTGACCAATTGACAGACACGCCTCCTTCGCAGAGACTGACAGGCACAGAGGCCACGCCCCCTTCACTATGAAAGCACTGTGTTCTGGACTGTGCCACTGCATGTCCTTTTCTCAAGGTTATGCCTGTATGTACATACATAACACTTCATACATAACACACAGAGGGGGTTGTTTACATCAGGTCTTTATCAGCTGTACAAGCAAAAGTCCATATACACAATGAAGTACTTTGCTTGCACAGCTGAAGAGGCATTATCACAACAGACCGGCTGCGTCCCAAACCGCTCCCTAATCCCTTTCTAAGTGCACTATGTCAGGTCTGAAAAAAGGAAATGAAAATGACACAAAAAAAACAGGTTTCTGAATCAGGTGCATTTATTTATTTATTTTTTTTTCTTACTAAGGATTGATAAGAAATCTTTAATCGTGGTGGATAGTAATGTCTCAGCATACTGATAAATCATCCACAAATATCACCTTGGTAAAAAAAACAGTGATTTAAATTTTGTTGTAATTTTCTTGGAGTTCGTGTTCGAAATTAGCGCGGTCAGGTGTTAATAAACAAGCTGCATGAGAAAGCTCCATGGTGCATGTCGTGAGTACACATGAATTCCTCACTGTTGGGTTTAATACCACGTGCCTTTTAACTATTTTTCCGTTGTTAAACAGAATATCTTTCCTTTTATTGGGACGTTTTATTCCTGAACTTTTCATGCATGCAAATTCCCCAAATTCTTACACGGTGTCGAACTGTAAATTTACATTGAATAAAATTTGCCTTTTTATTGAAGCTCATATTTTATCTTTATTAGCACCTTATACATCTTCTTTATGGGATTGGCATCATTTTAAGTATGATTACTGAAGAATCACAATTAGTAAAACAAATTAGGAAGCATGTTATTATACTTGGGATAGAAAAGATGAAATTACACATTTTCGGTTTTTCAGATGAGATTTGCCCAGGAAATCAGGCGAGTCATTTAATGCATGGCTCTTATTAGTCTTTACACACCGAGAACGAAATTCAGTAGGATGAAGAATAAATTCAGATCCTTCGTGTTTGTTGTGAAATTTTCATGTTGGAAAATGATCACCTGAGCAATCTAACGAGGGTCCCGCTGATGTCGCAACAGAACGACAAGCAGGAAAAGCCGGCAAAACGGGTAAGCGGTTCGTTCAGGTGAGAATCCAGGAGAACCCAAAATATGTCTAAGATCATTCACAACAATTTTGTGGGATGATGATTGTAGAGTAAAAAAGAGGGTCACGGTGGATCGGGAATCCGGAGTCTATCCCGGGAACACCGGGCGTGAGTTCGGAATACAGCTGGGGTGGGACGCTGATCTGTCAGAAGGCACCTCGTGCACACATTCACAGCTAGGAGTCGCTAATCCACAGGCATGTTTTGGGGAGGTGGGAGGAAACCGGAGAACCCAGAGGAAACTCACAGTGAGACCAGGAGAACTTTCGAAACTCCACACGAGCAGTAAACTCAGGATTGAACCAGTATTTATTATTATTATTATTTTTATTATTATTATTTGACCTCTTGGCTCTAAGTTGATCCCTACACCCTACCAAGTGCACTTCAACCTCCGCTTTGGACTCGACCTTCCTCCGGATCAGCGGGTGTCGCTGATGAGCCGCAATGAACATGAATGGAAAAACACCAGGAAGTCTCACACACGCTCACACACACACACACACACACACACACACACACACACGCAGACAGGAGGTTTCAGTGCACAAAGAGCTGCAGTTTATAAACCCAGCGCTCAGCTTCACATTCATCCAATTGTAAATCGGCGTCAAATCAGGAAGAAGGAGGAAAATGGAGGAGTTCAGTACCGGAAGTGAGATTAGCATTAGCTTGTGTCTGAGCAACACAGCAGCCTGGAGCAGAGGTCACACTACAGCTTAACACACTCACTTCATCTCCTCTATCACTCCTGCATTCACTCTTTACCCTTCAGTCAACACTTTTATCCCTTTGGAGTCAGGAGAAAAGCTGGAGTTTGTTTATCTTTGGGTCCGCAATTACTCACTTCCGGATTAGCAGCTGCAGAAGAAGAAGCAGAAGAAGAAGAAGAAGAAGTCTTCCCTCGGCTGTGGGTGAGTTTATTCACTGCATTCTGTGTAAAAGAGGTGTGCAATACACACGGCCTTTCTTCTCCTCTCTCTTTTCTCTTCTCACTAATCTGCTTTTCACGCTGCTCCAGATTAATACAGTTAAAGATAAAGTTCGGCTTTGAAACTGTCACTTCATCATTACACCATATTTACCTCCTTAATGTTAGTCTCACAGCCTTATGAGACAAACTGCATGTTTTTCAATCACTTGTGTAAGTAAGCAATAAAAAAACCCCCATCACTGCTTTATTCCTCTTACACTACAGTGATTACAGTTTTTATTTCTTAATGAGTGCTGCAGGAATGTAACTAAGACATTTACTGTACTTGAGTACAAATTTGAGGTGCTTGTGCATGACTTGAGGATTTCCATTTTATATAACTTCATACTTCTCCACTCCAACAGCTCTGCAGTTTTCGCTCAGTTACAGTTATCCGACTGCTTCAGCTAGCAGGTACGTTTCAGTTTACAATGTCCTGTCCAGTGAAAACGAGACCCCTGTTAACGTTAAACCCCTGCGTTGGTGCGGTGCGTGTTTTTACGGTACGTAGATAACGTCTACAGAGCTGTCTGACGTCTGGAATGCGTCTGGGAGGCCGGTGACGTGACCTTGGGTAAGGCTGCGACTTGTGTTTGACTTGCGTAAGAGAGTCTCGTCACTAAATGCCACCAAAATCAGCCGATCTCACAGGAAGTGGCTTTTGACTGATGTCGCGAAAACGGTTCGTCCGCTGTTTCCGATCCCTTTTAAAGACGGCTTGGTTTTAGTCATGTGTTGTCTAAGGAATGAAGCTGCGTGTGCAGCTGCAGGAAAATAAGCAACGGTAGGCTGGTTGTGGTGAAGCGGAGTTAGACCAGAGTGGCGCGGACGTAGTTCTGTAGTTAAATCTCGCAGCTCTACGTTAACAAACATTCATTAGGATGATGGAGTTCCTGTGTCTCGGTTCTTAGCCGAAAGAAACGTAAGTATTTCCTCAAGAATGGTACAGAAAGGAATCTTTACCACGTCCCGTCTTTTACAGTTTTTTATGCAAGCCGATCGGGACGTTCTTTCACGCCACTAAACCGCGACGTCAATAGCAGACGGTTTGGTTGAATACCTGTAGGGTGTGTGTGTGTGTGTGTGTGTGTGTGTGTGTGTGTGTGGGTGGGTGTGATGTGCTTATGTGTTATTCTTCCTTCAAACAAAAAGAAGGAAAAAAAGGTTTGCCTGTGCAAACATGGCACAAGGCCGCTTCCTTTTTCAGCTGAAGGAGGCGTGGTCAGCGGGAGGGTCACATCCTGGTACCTGATCTCCGTGTCCTCCTTCTACAGAGCCTCCATGGAGAAATGTTACTAAAGTATCAGGAGCGCAACAGGTCAAGTTTCAGGTCTCTGTTTAAAGCTTTCTCGGCGTGTAATAAGGTAAGATTGGCGGAAATGACTAATGTGTTGTTCATCAGGAGAAATGCTGACATACAGCTGGTTTTTATAACGTAGCGTGATATTGAATTTTCCTAAAAAAATAATAAACTTCACGCCGGTGCGTCTTACTGTGTTCTAAAGCTTGATTAAAGAAAGAAGCAGGCTGTTTGGTTGCAGCTTCAGCTCCATGTCTGTCAGCGCAACGACCGGATCAAGGTCTTTGGTGAAGAAGGTTTTTTTTTTTTTTTTTTTTTTTTTTTTTTTTATAAATAACTCTCCACGGATTGTTCTGTTTGACTGTTCACACGCTCGGGTTCCGTGGAGCTCTGGCAGGATGTTGAGGTGGGAAAATCCTCTCCGTCCTCTGCTGATGAAACGCGTTCCCGTAACAGGATGCACCCACCACCATGCTTCACATTAGGCATGTCGGGTTCTCAGCTTCCCCCGAACATAGCACTCTGCGCCTCTGTTCTCATCAGGCCAGAGAACATTTTTCCACGTTTCCGACTCCAACTTCCAGAGTTTCCCTCGTCCTGTGTGTCTTTTGGTGGACGACCCACTCGAGTAAAAATAGCGCGTTCGATGTGGTTCTGCCGCTTTTTCAACCCTTGTTCTACTTTTCTGTAACTAAACTCTGAGAACTTTTTTTTTTTTTTTTTTTAAAGTATGTTCTGTACACATCCTTCATTGAGCACGTGTATTTATATAGAGGTCATGTGACACTTTAATCTCTCACACGCCGTTTACCTGCAACAATGTGATCCTTCGGATGATTCACCGGTTTAGTAGGTGTCAAATAAAAATATCTGTACTGACGCGGAGGTTATTATAATCATTCAGTGCCACTGCTTTTATCATGCAGGTCGTCAATCCGGTAAGATTGTTAAAATGTCGAGGTGTTTATTGTTAAACCCGTAAAAACGTCCTCGACGCCGACAGGAGGAAAGTTTAGTCGCGGTGGAAAAATGATACTTTACAAAAAAACAATTATCCGAATTAGAGCCCGGAAGAGCGCAAGGTGATCCCTTTGTCTTGGTGTTTATCACTTTACTTTCTGCAGCTATTTTGTTCTTTTTTTGCATTCTCATTTCATCTTTCTTTGTATTCCTATTTTCTTTTCTGTCCGTGTATTTCATTTTGTGCTCTTTCTCTTCACCTCTGAGTGGAAACCGTTAATTTGATGTGCACATTTAACCAACACTTGTATAAAAAAAAAAGTGCCACAATAGTAATAATAATAATAATACAAACCCATGACTGCCCATACACTGGAGCTTCAATGTCTGTAGGCAGATCTGTTCAATCCCAAACTACATGCAGACATTTGGTTTAAAATGAAATATTGCTGACTAAGCTGTTGTTTGCTGTAAGACCAAAGATTACTTTGTAGTTACTGTGCACGGTGCGATTAGTAAATTATTACTGCTCTTATTTGTCCCGCTCACGTTGGCGCCTCTTTGCCCGTGTGCCTCAGCTCGCCTCAGCTCGGGAAGGTCAGGCCATGACGTCGGTGCGGCTGAAGTACCTGTCTCTGGGTGTGCTGGTGTTCCAGACGACCTCTCTGGTGCTGACCATGAGATACTCACGCACGCTGCAAGAAGATGGGCCACGTTACCTCGCCTCCTCCGCCGTGGTGCTGGCCGAGCTGCTGAAGATCCTCACCTGCGTCTGCCTCGTCTGCAAAGAGCACAGTAAGTTCACACCTCTGACTCCTCTGCAGCCCGAGTGGGGAGTCTGTCCTTCTGAAATGATAGAACATGTATGAGATGCACGTAATCATTCTACCTAAAGAACTGCGCAATCTTTCTGCATAATATCGTCTAAATTAGTCAAGATTAAGTGAAAACATTTCTAGTTTTGATTAATGCACGGCCACACTTCATTCACTGGAACCATGGGACACAAAGGCCACGCCTCCTTCACTGTGACTGGCAGAAAGAGGCCACGCCTCCTTCACTGTGACTGGCAGAAAGAGGCCACGCCTCCTTCAATTGGACCATCAGATACAGAGGCCACGCCTCTTTCACAAGGACCACCAGATACAGAGGCCACGCCTCCTTCACTGTGACTGGCAGAAAGAGGCCACGCCTCCTTCATTAGGACCATCAGATACAGAGGCCACGCCTCTTTTACGGCGACTGACAGGTAGAGAGGTCAGACCTACTTTATTATGATTGACAGATACAGCCACACCTTCAGTGGGACTGACAGGCACAGAAGCCACGCCTCATTCATTGACTGACTGGAAAAAAAGGCCACGCCCCTTCACCGGAAATTCCACGTATTCCACCGGAAATTTTTTTCTCAGTGATCGAACGTGCAAGAAGATCATAGCTGCCAGTTTAGCATCCGCATTTTTTGAATCTACTAAAGCATGCTTTATTTTCTGTTTTGTTGTTACGACTGAAAAATCCAGTCTTAACATATCTTTATAAAATCCCACAATGCACTGCCAGAGTACCCTATGTAAGCTTTGTGTTATTGCACAAAATAGGCTACAGTGTAGTATTCCTGTCATCACTTTTAGACGACGACGTGAACTCGCTCGGTATCTTGTAAGGATGTGTCCTAATGAAGTGCTTGTTCTGGCCTTGTTCTCGTTCTGTTCCCCGAGGTCACTGCAACCTCCGTACGACCTGAGGCGCTTGGCGCCGAGTGTCTTCTCACACAGCTTTATGTTTAATATTTACTAACGGTCAGTATTGTGATGTCTCGTGTCTGTCCTTGGCGCCTGGCGGGGATCAGGTTACAGTGTCCGTGCTCTGAGCAGCGTCCTCAGGCAGGAGATCCTCCATAAGCCAGTGGAGACGCTGAAGCTGGCCATCCCCTCAGGAATCTACACCCTGCAGAACAACCTGCTGTACGTGGCACTTTCCAACCTCGATGCTGCTACATACCAGGTAGTCGGAGGACAAGACAGCCATGCATTCATCTCAATATGCACCCATCCATACTTCTGTACGTGCCTCCGTGTATACATGTGTGCACTCATCCATACATCTAGGTAAACATCTCACGTTTCATTGATCATTTGTTTATACAGCCACATTTTATTCATTCATTCACTCATTTAGCTATACATCTGGTATTCCATCCATCCATATATATCTGTACATTTCTCGCTTCATTCATCCATTCACCCACCCATCTGTCTGCGCATCTCACATTTCATCCATCCATCCATCCATCCAATCACCAATCCATCTATACAGTTTTCATGTCGTTCATCCATTCACCCACCCATCTATCTGCACATCTCACATTTCATTCAACCATTCGTTTATGCCTCCACATTTTACTCATTCATCCATCCTCTATATATTTATTTCATTCAGCCATTCACCCATCCACCTATCTGCACATCTCATTTCATTCATCCTTCCATTCTCCCATCCAAACCATCTCTACATTTTTCATGTCATTCATCCTTTAAATATCTGCACATCTCGCATTCCATCCATTCAGCCACCAGTCTTTCTTTACGTTTGTCGTGTCATTTATACGTTCACCCATCCATCTGTCTGCATATCTTGCATTTCGTTCATCCATCCATCTTCCCTTCTGTTTACACATTACTCGTGTCAGGCATCCTTTCACCCATCCATCTATCTACACATTTGTCACATTGTTCATCCGTCCACCTATCTAGCTGTACTTTTTCATTCACTGATTCATTCAATCACCCATCCATCGATCTGTATATCCTATTCCATTCAACCGTAAATGTATAAATTGATTCATCCATACATCAGTATGAGCATATAATTATTCATTCATTCATCTATCTAAACATCTCGCAGTTCATTCATCCATTCATTTATACATCTTTTTTATCTACTTGTACATTTCTCGGTTCATTCATCTATTTAGCCATCCTTCTGTCTACACATCTCACATTTCATTCCTCCATCTGTCCACCCACCCATAAAGGTGTCCATCTATCTATATATTTCTCATTTTTTATTCATCCATTCACCCATCCCTGTGCCTGTTTATCTCATATTTCATTCATTCATTCATGCATCCATTGATCCATTTGTCTACACATCTACATGTCTACTGTATATCTCTCTTTCATCTATTCAATCATTTATCTGTCTATTCATCCATCTATGTTGCTGTCTCTCATTTCTTTCATCCTTTCCTTTCTTCCACCCATCTAGTTTTACATCTCTTATTCATCCGTTCATTCATTTTTTTCAATCAATCCACCATCTGTTTTCATCTCTTTGATTTTTCATCCATTCATCCAGCTCACTGTTTGTCTGTTTCTCTATCTAGCTGTCTGTCCATCTGTGCATAAATACATACAGTACATACAAAATCTATTCATGTGTATGTGTATATACCTGTATTCATCCATCCATCTATCCTTTCATCCATCCTTGTCTACTTTCGCGTATTCATCTATACATAGACTCTACATATAATTTTTATTCATTCCTCTGTGTATTAAGTGCATCATTTATCCATCCATTCATAGATTATCCATACATCCGTCCATCTGTCCATCCACAAATGCCTACCATCATGCATTCCTAGTTCTGTCTGTCCATCTCTCCATCCACTATGTTTGTTTATCTTTACATCGATTTATCTATACATGTGTGTGTTCACTTATTCATTCATCGATTTATTTATCCATCAATCCATCCATCGACATCAAATCCGTTTCATCATTAATCGGTTCCTTTACTACTTTTAATATTTTGAGCTAGGAATGAGTCGGGGTTTTTAAATAGTCATAAAAACGTATTTAAAAAACCAGTACTTAGGCGAGTGATGTGTCTCGCAGTAATATTAGCTCAGTATGTGGGTGTTTTCTCCTTGAGAACCAGCTGCGCTCTCGGTTTCACCCTGCGTGTGACAGCCTCTTAATTATCTGCAAAGAAACGTGTAATTAAAGCAGAGAGGAGGAGCTGTTAACAAAATATCTGATGTATGGCACTTCTCCAGGGCTGCTATTAAAATGTTACGCGTAAAAGGCCGCATCGTGTAAACATTCGGTACGGCTATTGCCTTATTATTGTCATTACAATTACAATTATTACTGTTATCACTGTACGGATTTCAGCGACATGGCGTCATCGTTAGCGGTGAGACCGCACAGGAGGCGGGGCTTGTAAAAGTTGTGTTTGGACAGACCTTTGGAAAGGTCTTTTAATAGAAACTTTGTGTACATATTCCTGTCTTTCTATCTATACTCGGAAATCTTAAATTATGATAAAACCACTCTAAAATGAATAAATTGTGTGATGGCTGTCAATGTCAATAAATTTGTCAATGATTTATTAGAGTGAATTTTGCCCGTTTATTGTTGTCCTCGAATCTAATTTCTGTCCTCATTACCATGTTTTTGCCCCTGGACAGTTCTCACTTCTGCCCCTCCTTTCTAGGTGACCTACCAGCTGAAGATCCTCACCACGGCCCTGTTCTCTGTCTCCATGTTGGGTCGCAGGCTCGGTCTCTATCAGTGGCTCTCGCTCATCATTCTGATGACTGGAGTAGCTCTTGTGCAGGTAAATGCACAAAACCCAGCCTCTGCTGTCAGTCTGATTGTGGGGTAGTAGCAGAATTACTGCTGACTTTGTATGTTTATCAAATGGTTCATTTTTCCAGCTGTGAAGTCAGACTAAATGAAGTTTAATTGTGTTTCTGTGTGTTCTGCAGTGGCCCACGGACTCTCCAGGCTCCCCTGAGAAGCAGCAGCCCACAGCAGGGTCTCCGTTCGTGGGTTTGGTGGCCGTGTTGGTGGCCTGCTGCTCCAGCGGCTTCGCTGGTGTCTACTTTGAGAAAATCCTTAAAGAGACCAAGCAGAGTGTGTGGGTCAGAAACATCCAGCTCGGTCAGTACCCGTGTGTGCGCCTTAGATAGAGATTCACCTTTATTACTCTTACTACTGATAATAATAGCAATGGTGTGTTTGTTAAATGTAATTAATTATTCGATAAAGATCACTAAGGGCAAGCTACAAAAAAATGAACACCCAAAATGCTGATTTTAAATAAATAAGTGGCTTCATGAATCATGATCACTAAGAAATAGTGATGGGAATCGCGGATACTCTTCCAGTGAGTCAAATTGTTTGGCTCGGCTCAAAAATGAGTCGACTCCCAAACGGATCATTGTCGTTTTTATGTCTATGTCTGGAATTCATGAAGCTCAGGAAATCTGGCCCCACCTTCTAATAGCCTAAATAATGTCGCACTTTGTGAAAAAGAAAATCGTAGGATTGTCCGAGGCGTCTTGACATTCGTCCAAAGTCCATTCCAAAAGTTTGTCTGTGTTGCGGTTGTACCATGGTGGTGTGTTTACAGTAACTAAATATCTAAATAAAATTGAACTGCATAATTGCAAAGTTTGAGAAAAATGGAAAAGCCCTCTGTTTTTATGCACGAGTTTGTAGTTCTCCCCTGTGTTGGAGCTTCTCTAAACAAACTGCTCCCAGCAGAGGCGTAGTGGCCGTGTGTGCATCGCGAAGAATGTCGTCCTGTCAGGCTTATTTTTATCACGGCGTCTGCTAATTTAGTGTTAACGGCTCCGCCTGCGTTTCTTCTGCTTAATCTGAGCATGAGATTCACTTATTCTGCTTCAGTGCAGCAGAACGACATCACTTTACTGTCCCAGGTTCTTACTTTATACTTCCTCATAAATTTCGTACAACCTTCATATACACGCCATACACGCCATATACACCCTCACACACGCCATATACACCCTCACACACGCCATATACACCCTCACACACGCCATATACACCCTCACACGCCATATACACCCTCACACACGCCATATACACGCCATATACACCCTCACACACGCCATATACACGCCATATACGCCCTCACACACCCTCATACGCCCTCACACGCGCCATATACGCCCTCACACGCGCCATATACGCCCTCACACGCGCCATATACGCCCTCACACACCTTCATGCACCCTGTATACACCTCTGTACACCTTTATACACCCTTCATACACCCTTCATACACCTCTAGTTCAAGTGGCTTTTATTGTCATTTCAACTATATACATGTAATACAGTTTACAGTGAAACGAGACAGCGTTTCTCCAGG
>JAQQZX010000040.1:1895161-1909404 GCA_030068355.1 Notoglanidium maculatum
CTCCGCCCACCTATGAACTCATTTCTCGAAAACTGCTTTCTCTTTCCCTCTTTTTTTACACCAATTTGCAATGAACATGTCATTTTATTTATTATGAATTATTACTTTTTCCTAAACCATTTGGTCTGCATAAAAGAAATATCTTTCTGGTTTCTCAGTTATATGACAAGCTGCATTTTTGACTTATTAACTTCGAGAGAGGAAAAAAGTAGCTGCTTTAACGTTAATGAGAACAGGAACTCAATTGTTTTTGATCTTCCACAACATTAAATGTAACAGATAAAAAGAATTTAATTCTCGTTCTTTATGGAATAAAAAATGTAATTGTTTGCAGATCACTGTAGTATAAAGGGAATAAAACACTTCAGCACATGGTGTTATGGGAATCAGCTTTGGGGTGGTAACAGTTATTTCACCTTGCTTTGGCTTCATCACACCTCCTGGTTGTTGATTATTTCTCTGTAATAGTATACCCTGTTGTGCTTTATTCCTTACTTATTAAAGAAATAGTCTGGCAAATCCTCAAAGCCACTTTTTTCTTACACATGTCTATAATCTCCATTGAACCGTTATTGCTTTTCCTCTAAATCTGTCATGTTAAAGGAGCCGGCTCACCCTTCCCAGAATCCTCTGCGCCAAATAACAAGTTGCCATTTTTGATTGCATATGCCATCAATTACAAAACAGTCTGCAACAATCCAGTGACATCCAAGGCTATAGATAATCATAAATCATTACAGGAAATTAAAGATATTTTGTCATGATATCTGTCCTTTAAATTTGACCGATTCCATTCTTTTTTCACACGGTTATTCCGTATATAATGGACCAGAAATGGCCTCGGCCATCTTGCAAATGGCCACGAAGAAAGAAAAGATAAAGCATATTTTATTCAAAGCTTCCACATATGACACGTGAATGGAGAAAAAATTTCGAGATGGGTTTTGAAGGGATCACTGACAGGGAATTTGTGGAGGTTTCGCTGCACAGTAGCAGACACGTGCTTTCAGAACAAAAACAACTTGCTGGATTATGGGAAGTGTGAGCCAGAACTTTTAAGATTTTTTGGACTTTAGATAGATGCTATATAAAAAAACTTGTAATTGACATTTTCAACTTATTGCCTTCGAAAGTTGTTCCAGCGCAGAAGGAAATTGCTTGATGTAGCTCAATGATGTGCACTGATGTGCAGTAATAACAATAATGAAGAAAATGTCCAATATCTAACATGTCTTGGCTGACAGACTACATCTGTGTAAGGAGAGAAAATACATTTCAAATGATTTCTGCCAAAGCATGCCTTTAAATGCTAAAGAATAAATCACAGTGGCACACTGACAATAGATTATAAACATGCCTCCCATTCAAGATCAGTCTAAAAAAAAGCAATTGGTCGTATTTACTTTTCTGCCTGTACAGCTTTGACAGCTCAATTGCTGTTTTTAGAAGGTTGTTATTATTTTTCAATTGCTGGATTGAAAGTCGGGTTCGGCGGTCGGTTATAACCTCTCTCGGTGTTGTTTCTAGCCCGAATCCACAGCTGCAGCCAGAACAAACTACGAGATACAGAGTGCGTGAGGGAGAGAGAGGGAGAGAACGTGATGAAAGGCAGACCTTGCAATGTTTCCAAGCTATTTTACACAGATTTGGTCTAATATTCATGTCTTGACTTTTAAGTAGCCAGATTCTTTGTCTGTTCTTGATGTTTGTCAAGAACCATTAACTTCACTTTCTGTCTAAGCTCTTGTTTGCAGTGATTATGTCACAGATAATTTAGTAAAATAAGCCATGTTTCTTTTCACCGAGTGGACAGTCGGTCTGTAGGTATGGAACTGGGTTTGAACTGCAGAACAGCCAACAGCACAATCTTCTTCCCAGCCTGTTTCCTTCTCCAATTATCTCCTTTTAATCCCATAATTTTGACCGTCCCTGCTCATCAGAAATCCTGACTTCACAGCCCCGAGCCATTCAGACCCGAGGCCTTATCTAAAGTCAGGATCTCAGGTAAGATGCATATTCTGCATGCTCGCTGCCTAATGATGATCAGTGCAGATAATTCACTAAAAAACTTGTAGCTATGAGATTCAGTTTATATTTCTAGTCTTTCTGGTTTAAAAAAAGGTAGCTCATATGACATTTTTTCATTTCATTCATTGACATTCATATGACAAGTAGGACCTACAGATATTTGGATATCATTCATTTATTTTCACCAAATTTAGACATTATTAATTTGGGAAATATTTACATTTAGGCTGTTTATAGTACAGTAAATGTATTAGTAGTAGTTTTAAGTAGTGTAAGAGGCTGTTTTAATTACTTAAAGCTATTAAAAAAAAGTTCTTCAAGAGTTCTTTGGATAGTTAAGGGTTGTCAGGCGTGGTGATTCTTCTCTCCCAGAGGAACAAATTGAAGAATGCTTAAAGGCTGTACATTAGTCATGTACAATAGTTATTATCTGTCATTGTATTGGTTTTAGGTTATTAAATAAATAGCTTATATATTAAAGTTATTTAGAGAAGCTTGGTTTGGAGCTTAAACATGAACATGTTGGCAAACAGAACAAAATACAATACATATATAAACAGATAAACAAACCCCTAAAATTATCAGGATAAATACCAGCACATCCCCATGTCAGTGGAGAGAGGAGTAGCTCGTGCGCTGGACAGTTCGTGACGTCACTCCGCACACCTTATAAAGTCACACACCTGGCGAAACAAAACACCGACACGCGCGCACAGAGAGAGGGCAGAGGCAGTAAGAGAGCATCTCATTTTAAAATCTGTGTCAAAAAACACTTCTTTTATGAATCTGGCCAGTTTCTCCTACTTCTCGTGCAGCATGTCACCGGCGGAGTCGCAGCCCACGAGCCCGGCGGCGGCAGCTGTGTCTCCGCAGGTGAGCTTGGACTCACCGTCACTGATCCATCAGCAGCAGCAGCAGCAGCAGCAGCATCTTCATCATCAGTCAGGAGCTAAGGACGCCGTTCCTGTGAAACCGGAACCGCGAGAAGGCAGCCCCCAGGTGGAGCTGGAGGAAGTGGTTTCGGTGGGTCAACCTGCCGGCGGCCGGCGGAGGAAGAGGCCCGTGCAGCGCGGGAAGCCTCCGTACAGCTACATCGCACTCATAGCCATGGCCATCGCCAACTCACCGGAGAGGAAACTCACGCTGGGGGGCATTTACCGCTTCATCACGGAGCGCTTTCCGTTCTACCGCGAGAACTCGCGCAAGTGGCAGAACTCCATCCGGCACAACCTGACGCTCAACGACTGCTTCGTGAAGATCCCACGGGAGCCCGGGAGGCCCGGCAAGGGCAACTACTGGACGCTCGACCCCGCCGCTGAGGACATGTTCGACAACGGCAGCTTTCTGCGCCGGAGGAAGCGCTTTAAGCGCTCGGACGTCAGCACGTATCCGGCGTACGCTCAGAGCGCGGGCGCGTTCGCGTTCACCCCGAGCCCCGCGGCGCGGCAGCCGTATCCCAACGCCTTGTACCCGTCCGTGACCTCGGGCTACAGCGGCTCTCCGTTAACCGGCTCTCCTCACGGGGCCGTGCTGCATCCCTACCAGCCGTCGGCGGGGGTCGCTCACGCGCACCTTCAGGGACAAGGCCGGATGTTCAGCATTGACAATATCATCAGCCAGCAGTCCGTGGCGCCCAGCGGCCCCGGAGCAGAGCTTCACGTCGGGCTCGGTTCCGGAGATCTGACCTCAATGAATGCGAGCTGCTCGGCGTTACCCGCCACTGACCCGACCAGCTTCCAGACTCAGTCTCTTAATAACACGAATTTACTGAGCCGAAATGGCGGCTCCATTGGCTCCATGGCGCCTGGTTTCTCGTCCTCAGCCTCTCCTCCGCACCTGACCTCTGCGACGCCGCCCGGTTTCTCTCCTGGTGGCTACTGCACCGGAAGCAGGATGTCGCGGCCCGGCTCGTGCGCCGAACACACTGAACAGTTTCTGGGATTCACGGGGACCAATTTGAACTCGTACAACAATTCCTATGTGAGACAAGCAAACTTCGCATCCGGGCTCGAGCGCTACATGTGACGCCCAGATCCTACACTAGACAAAAAATAAATATATGTTTGTAAAAGTTATTTTGAAAATTGAATTGTGTCGCTAACTGTATTTATTTTTTTTTTTGCCCATTTTTCTACAATTGGATGCTGAAAAAGAAAACATTTGGGATCCGAGGACGTGTGAATATTATTAACAAACAACATATTTAACATTAACTTATAACTAGCCTAAGTTACTACAGGTTACTTTTCCTCATTGCTGGGTGGGAACTTCAAGAGTACATCTTTTGTATCTTTAATATGTATTTTTATAGTGTAGCTTTAAAAATGATTAAGGTACGTAAATGTTAGAGTAAAGCTTTAAAAGCAGACACATTTCTAGGTGAAAGGAACACTACAGATACAGAAGGTCTACCCTCGAGCTTACCTGCCCAGCAACAAGGAAAGGTAGCCCTTATTCTCTGACAGCGTGGCTGCTTTCCCTTTGTGTCCTTACACATGTTATTAGGAATAGCTATGCTCATTTCTGTCATATCTCTTCTGACTGACCAAACATGCCGTCAGATCTGTTCTGTAATCCTGTAAAACTTCACTGTTTTAAAAACCAAAGTAAAATATACATTTTTGATGTAGTGTCCAAATCCCACCAGAAAAGGCCTCAATGAGACACAAGCTAGCATGAGCAAGTCTCTAATATTTCTTTAATGTTTACACAGAGCTTGTAATGTTTTTATTGGCTTTAGTTTAAAAAACCTACACTTTTTTGAGCATTAGCTCATTTTGGTGTGTAGCCTGCTAAGCTAAGAAACTCATGCGATCTACATCTGATTTGCGTTGCGTTTTGACTGTAACACGGAACACTGATTGTAGTGTACACGTTTGTTTACTTCTTTATTTTTAAGCATAAGATGTAAATAGTATGTAATAAATGGTTTTTGTAAAACTTGCTATTTTCTTGTGCTGTGTTCATGTAGGATGTTTTCCAGATTATCGTGTCGCTTTATTATTATTATTATTATTATTATTATTATTATTAGTAGTAGTAGTAGTAGTGTTCGTAGTTCACTTGCCAAGCCAAAATTAAATTCAACAATTAATGTCATAAAAAGTATTTAAATATAATGATTTATTAGACTTTTTGTTCTTTAAATATATTGTATTATTACATGTTATTCATTTGGCAGATGTGTTTTAAGAGTTCAGACAGGGCTCAAGTGACTCATGGGATTTGAACTCACATCCATTAATGTAGCACTCCTGAAAAATCCAATATTAGTCTGACCAGTTTCCAACACATAAGCCGAGCTGGCCAGACTGGTGGACCATCTTTATCACCTGGCAGATTTTCTAATGATTTTACTGGTGTTATTTTATTTAAAAATATTTTGTTCATGATGTAGCCTGTGTTTTGGCAACTGGTCAATCTTTTATTTATTTGTTTGTTTGTTTGTTTTTGAAATGATAGCCCTAACCTCTGAACCATGACAATAGTTTTCATAAAAATAGGACATCCATTAATGTAGACTAATTAATCTAGATTACACAATTAATTCGTTTCAGGCCGAAAATGTATCCTATTTTCAGCGAATTCTTTTCTTAGGCCACTAATAAACCTGGCTCGGTATCTTAAAAAGTTATACATCAATTATAACAGAATGCGGGGGAGTTTTTTTCAATTTGGACTTTATTATGAAGTTCATTTGTAATCTCTTGAGCTTGTTGTTGCAAATTCATTAGTTTTAGATTAGATTTTGTTTAATGTCATGACTAAGATCAACGAGACTGAGTAATAATACTGACAAATGATTACTAGACTACTTCTACCATATTGTCATGTGCAAAAGTTTCACAATAAAGCCTATAATTAGCCATTTCTTTTAGCTTAGTGAAAGATAGAAAGGGTTCGGCCTTGATCAGGTAAATAAAAACCCGAGTCGGATTTGTTGAAAACAAATAGCCAAAAAATGCTTCAGCTCCTGTTCATTAGAGAAATGCATGTATGCATCTTAATGAGTCAATAATAAACTTAAATTTGATTACTGTACATCAGTGGCCACCTCAAGAGCTACCGACCTCCAGAATTCAGTCCCAGCCCAAATCTTTCACACCTGATCCAGGTAATTAAGTGCACTGATCAGCTGGATAAGACGTGTTCAATCGGATAACGCATAATGTTTGAATTGTTTGAAATTATTAATTTTTTGTTTGGCACACCAGTCTTCTGCATTTTTTTTTTTTTTTGGATTTGTAAATACTTTTTAATTTTTTAGGTTTACAATTTAAGATGCAGCTCATGACAACAGACGGTGAAAAGTTTGAAATGGCTCACGTAGAGACTGTATGACAGCTTTAGAAGAGCAGAGCGGTGTAGCAATCGCTCTAATCAGCAACATGCTGCAGTTGTGCCACACACTCTGCGCATGCTCAGTAGCATCACCTGCCTGCCTGCCAAAGAACAACTTAATCACAATCTGAACGTCAGTATTTGAGGTATGAAGTAATTTTCCTCATCTGGAATACATTTTTAATTTTGTGTTCACTTTATAGCAGGTGAAAACTAATAGGCTAGTGCCTATAGTCTGGTTAAATTGATAGTTGACAATGCTAAACTGGTTAGCTAGGAGGTCAAGATGGCAGTGTGACCAATACTGAACAAACAAACAAAACACAAAAGAGATTGTACTAAGCCTACTTGAAAAATAGTTTTCTTCCTGGCACAAGGATTAAGCTCAAACATACAAGCATGTCATCTGTCCTTCGTGTGATTTGTGTTTTGGTGTGCCAATTTTTTTGCACACACTTTGAGAACATTTTAGCAAAGAAAGTGCTCCATCTGGTGCGAACCGCTACATAGCTCTTTACTGTTTAAATACTTAGCAAAGAAAATAACCTTCTCTCACAAAGTTTAGTCTGTCCCTTGTGGGCATGTCCATCCAACACTTTTACTTCCAATGAGAAAGGGCTGTAGCCAAAACATAAACTCGACAGTGCATGATTTACTGCAGTATACTATCTATTTTTGTTTGAAATAATTGAATAAAATGGAAAATTGGTTGGTTGATGAATGTTTTGTGCCAGGCTTTTTATTGGCTTTAGCAGATTAGCAGAGCCTAGGTGTATATGTTGTATATCTTTTTCTGACTAGTTAAATGCAAATTAAGCTAAAAGGGCACTCGCAGAGCACAGACCTCCGCCAAGCACAATATTCAATTCAATTTTATTTATATAGCGCTTTTAACAATCGACACTGTCACAAAGCAGCTTCACAGAAGTATATACATTCTGAACATAAACTTATGTATCTGTAAGTTGATCTATATATATCCCTAATGAGCAGCCTGTAGCGACGGCGGCGAAGAAAAACTCCCTGAGATGACAAGCGGAAGAAACCTTGAGAGGAACCAGACTCAAAAGGGAACCCATCCTCATTTGGGTCACACTGTATAGTGCAATTACAACTAACACACTGTAGTAATAGGGTCAAGTTTTGAGTGCAAGACTGTTTGTGGTGATTTGAGTCCTATGCCATTGTAGCAGAACTGCGCTTGTCAACAGTATGTTGAAGTGGTTCATATGGTGCCATCCTCAACAATAGTCACAATAGTCGACTCTTCTACGATATGCAAATCTTCAACCACTTTATATGTTTGGATATATTTCTAATGGAGTCATCGTATTCCTGCATTGGCTATGTTTGTCACTATTGAACTTTACTGCCATCTACTGGACTGTAAGATTGTTCCACTCATATTTCTGCCAAGGCCAAATTCCATATCTCGCAATATTAGCAATATTGAAGTTAAATTCGTGGCTCTTCCCATGACTCGGATCTGCTCCAAATTTGAATGGATTCCTCCTTGGCACACGCTACACCCTGCCACCAAATGTCATGGACATCAGTTCTGTTAGTTCTGCACAATCCTGCTTAAGTCAGACGAACAAACCGCACCAAAAACATAACATCCTTTGTTTGTAACAACAGACTAATCAGTGTTGAAATTGGTTGTTTTATTTATACAGTATGTGCCAAGCTTCATATCAGCTATTAGTACCTTAACCATCTCTGCTACTTCTTTCCAAGCTTTACTTTTCTCCATAATGTTTCTGTATGCATTGAATGAAGGGTCATATATGACAGGATACGATGAAACCACGGTTATAATTTTCCTTCCATTTTTTTGAGCCAAGCAGTACATAGGAATAAAGTGAGGGAAATAAAGAAACTTCAAACCACAGACACTATAAGTTCAGTCAGAGGAAACAATCGAGCCAATTGTTTGTGGATTTACTTTGTACTCTACAAATAGCCTAGCACAAGTTCCCAACCCTGGTCCTGGAGAAACCCCCGTCCTGCTTTAACACACCTGGTTCAACTAATCAGCTTATTAACATTGCTATCAGGTCTGTTAGAATAGAAAACACTAAAATGAGCAGGAGAGAGAGTTCTTCAGGACCAGGGTTGGGAACCTGTGGGCTACAGGACCACAATTGTGTATCTTAATACACCTTTGTCACCTTTATGGGGAAGTGACAATGGCCATGTTGGCAGTAAAGGTGTGACACCGTGTCGACACTCTAGTAATGGGTGTATAGAGTGAATTCAGATTTAGTGGGGCACTTTTAGAATTTCCAAATTGTCTAAGATTTTTATTGCCATAAATAATACCACATTTCTGAAATCCTCAAAGTGTTTACTATCTACATATGAAGGAAAAGCGCTTAAATCATGGTTTGAAGTAGTATGATTTACTCTTTTCTCTAGACTAACTGAAAGCCCTTTTATCCGAATTCATCATCAACATGTTTAAATTTGTATGAAAACAGTAGACTGAATAAAGTTGACTGCATACAAGGATGTTGGCCAGGGTAACATTTTGTAATTAATTTCTTAATAACAACAACAACAAGGTTTAGAAAAGTTGTCTAGCACGTGTTGCTGCACTTTCTTTAGTGTCCACTAGATGGCAATCAAGACTAAGATCAGTTCAGCTTGCTCTTTTTCAGACAGCTTATTCCATCTTAATCAAATTATCTATCTATCTATCTATCTATCTATCTATCTATCTATCTATCTGTATAAGTATATATAATATAAAGATATAATGAGTTTATGTACGTTTGATCTGGGGACATGAATATGGTACATCTTTAAAATTCATTTTAGGTACAGTACCCATCAAATGTTTGGACAAACCTTCTAACACAATGCTTTTTTAACTTTATTTTTATTACTCAAAATACATTTCATGTCTTAAAGTACTGATGTTCTGTCGTTTCTCTTTACTTAGTTGAGCAGTTCTTGACATAATATGGATTACTCCAGTTGTGGAACAGGGCCGTTTACTGTACACCTACACTTCCTCGATACCACACATCTGATGATCTCAAACACATTAAGAAGGCAAGAAATTCCACTAATGAACTTTAGACAAGATGCAGCTGTTAATGAAAAGCCTTCCAGGTGACGACCTCATGAAGCCGGGTAAGATAACGCCAACAGTGTGCAAAGCTTCATCAAGGTAAATGCTAGCTGCTCATAATCTAAAATATGAACAACAATTTTTAAATTCTTTTTTGTTTATTAGATAATTCCATATAGGTTCCATTTGTGTTATCTCATAGATTTGATGTCTTCAGTATTGTTGTACAATGATGAAAGTAGTATAAATAAAGAAATGAGTAGGTGCATGTGCAAACTTTTGACTGGTACTGTACATAATAGGTCATGAAATAGTCACGTTACAAAAAATTAAAGGTCATACCCAATATAAATAAGTGTAACATTAAAGTTTTACTATACTAGGTTATGATGTACCTTATATTATTTGAAAGGTACACAATGTCCAGATTTCCATCTGATACTTATCACAAGGTATAAAAGATAAAGTTTACTCCCTTGTTTCTGATTTTTTCTCTCTGATATTATAAGATTGCATTAATTGATTGATTGGAATACCGTTTTATCTGCAAACTGATAAACAGGATTGTACCGATACTCCAAACAACTGGATTATAATCTGAAGGAAAGATACAATTTTCATGCCCACCATTCTAATTGGCCGCTAGGTGGGGCTGTAATCACCGTGTAAACACAACCTTCATGGGTCAGAAAATAAATTGCAATATATATTCTACATTTTTTTGAGAAATATCTTCTATAAATATTTTTATTTAATAATCAGAAACAGCAACCAGAAGCAAACCAATATTAAGACAATTCTGATTACACAATGTACTGTCTAATACTCTTTTATATGAGAAACCTTTGATTTGTCCTTTCATTGAGGTAGCCTCTAGCTCAGCGGCTAACTTTAGCTCTAACTTTATGTGTATTTGATAATTCTGTCCTCAGGTTTGTATTAATGGTAAATATAAAAGGGCAAAATTAAAAAATAATCACGCAGTTTTGTTTAAAAGGATTAAAAAGCGTCAACCAGCTCAACAGTGCCAAATAAATTTTTTTATTAATTTTGAGGGGTTGTAACAAAATCTGGCAACACAATTTTATCCCCACAAAGGTTTATGTTTCTATTTAATAGAGCTACATATTATCTACATGTGGTTAATATGTTTTTTTAATATTTAATTTTTTATTGTGTTATATGTTTCCTTAAAATATTTCTTCTTCTTTATAATAAAAAGTGATAGTGAGAATAATTATTTGATCATGGTTCTGGATAGAGAGAATTTTAGGCCCTAGTGCGAGAATATTTGTGTCTATTGAGACTATAGCTACTGTTCCTGGATCTGTATGGATCTGTTACTGGGATTTTTTTGTCCTGTTACTGATTCGTGCTAAAATGCACCAAACCTTTCTTTTACTTTCTGTCAACTTCTCTTGCTATATCTATTTTCTTTGCACCAACAATTAGTCACGTGGGGGAAAAACGAACCTGAATGCCTGAATGCACAGAGAAATTTGGATGCAGTTATAATGAAGAGTGACGTAATGAAGAGGAAGAATTTTGTATTTGCGCCATTGATGGGTCATGTGACAAACTGAAGCAGGTTGAAGAATGTGTGTGTGTGCGCGCGCGCGCGCGCTCGAGCGTGTGTGTTGGGACCGTATGTGGATAACGCAGACGGACGGTGAATTGTGATGATGGACAACATGAACCCGTGAGAAGTGATTTGGGAATTAACGGGTGTAGAAAATCCGTGAGCCAAAAGTCCTCATATTATTAGCGACAAAATAACAAAGGTTTAAAGATTCTGCCTGATTAATAACCTGATTTAATATTATAAATAACTGTAAATTCAACCGTAAGATTTTAATGGGTGAAAAGTTTCTTCTTCTTCTTCTTCTTCTTCTTATTATTATTATTATTATTATTATTACATGTATATTACTTAATATATAATTTCAAAATGCAAATTAAACACAGCTTTATAGTCGGGAAATTAATTAATTAATTAACCTTCATAACTCTAAGAAAAATGTAGATGTTTCATTGTGTCCACTCCTTAACACTAACATTAGCTTATTCATTTTGCATTTCCATCTAGCTACTACTAGTTCAGAAAAAAATAATCAGGAATATTTATTAACAATTGGCAAATAATAAACATTTAGGCCTATAAGGCTACTGGACTGAATATATTTAAAAATGTCGGTGAGTTTAAAACAGTACAAATAAATAATTAACAATTTGCAGCTTTATTTAAGTAATTGAAATGATGTCTGTTTAAGTATTTATTGAATATATGATTTACTCAGTGAAATAGTTAGATATGTAGATTAGAGTCAGATCGTTTTTATTTAAAGGTTATAGGCTGCTGTTTCTAAAAACGTTTCTAAAGATGGTATAAAAATATAATAATTATGTCCGATTATGAGCGATTCTCAGGATTTTTTATGAAAACTTAAATGACTATCCGTTTATTAATTTTTTATCAGCATTTTAAAGCAATTATTGCATTTAATATCAGATGCACTGCAGCTCACCGTCACAACATGACAACGTTTTAGTCATAAACATTTTTTAATTCTAAAATGAACTAAATTAAATATAGTGATTTTATTAATAATGTAAAAACATTTCAAATACGTTAACAGGCTCTTTTTAAGTAAGTCTGCGCACATTTATTCTCTTCATTTTCTTCATGCTAAATAGGTACAAACACAGCAAGATTTAAATCTGAGCGCAAAGCAGCGCTTTTAGTGCAAAATTCGACGTCGGTGTAACTTTTGGTGAAGTCAAAGTGCGTGTGCGCGCACACACACACACGCACACACACGCACGCACGCACACACACACACCTCTGCCTCCTCCCTTCTTCACTGCTCTCTGCTATAAACTTTGGTTACTGACACGGCGGTCACGTGACCCGTGGGATAAATAGTTTTTGAGAGGCGTGAGGAGGGGGTAATAGACTCCGGAGCTTGTGCGGGGCGCACCGCGCTGCGTCCGTGCGTCATCATAAACATACAAATTCTCTTTAAAAAAAAATGAAGACAGAAAGACGCGGCGGTCCGATCCGGACTCATTACTGACCTCAGCAGTGCGCGCTCACGGAAAACCGTATACGAGACCTGGACGCGGAAGGAGTAAGAGGACGGACAGGAGGAGGAAGAGGAGGACTGCACGAGCCCCCCAGCATGACTCTGGGGACGGACGTGTCTGAGAGCCCGGCGCTGTCCGACGACGTGGACATCGACGTGGTCGGTGGCGACGTCGTGAGAGACGGGAAATACCTGCGCCACCCTCGCCTTTTCCACCCGGACCACGACTCCGACGACCCTCTGTTGTCTCACGAAGTCGGGGAGGGCGCCGCGAGCGGGTCCGAGTGCCCGGATGACGACCGCCTCGGTGCTCGGGGCGAATCCGGAGCCGGCGCTGACCCACTAATCGGGGACAAACCGGTGAAAAACGCGCTCGTGAAGCCGCCGTACTCGTACATCGCGTTAATCACGATGGCCATCTTGCAGAGCCCGAAGAAACGGCTGACGCTGAGCGAGATCTGCGAGTTCATCAGCAACAGGTTCCCGTACTATCGCGAAAAGTTCCCAGCGTGGCAGAATTCCATCCGGCACAACCTATCACTCAACGACTGCTTCGTCAAGATTCCACGCGAACCCGGTAATCCGGGAAAGGGCAACTACTGGACGCTGGACCCGGAGTCGGCCGACATGTTTGACAACGGCAGCTTTCTGCGCAGGCGGAAGCGCTTCAAGCGACACCAGAACAGCGACGTGGTTCTCCGTGACGCGGGCGGATTCCTGCCGGGATTTGGATACGGCCCTTACGGCTGTTACGGCCACGGTGCCGGTGGCGCTGGCAGCTACGGACTGGCGCTGCAGAACTTCCACGCGTACCACCACCACCATCACCACCACCCAGCTGGGACGTTCCCTTTCCAGGGCGCGCCGTGTCCCCTTCCCGCCGTGCCCTCTTCCATCTTCTCCTCGTCGCCGCACACCGTGCCGCCTTCTCTGCTGGGAGCAGATCTAAGGAAGCCCTTCTATCCGCAGCTCGGTCCCGCACTCACGCCTCACAAAACGGACACAAACGCGTCGCGACGCCCGTCTTTCTCCATAGAGAACATCATCGGCGCGACCAGCTCACCGCCCTCGGCGCCCTACAGCGCGCAGGTACCGGCAGGTCAGGCGCAGATCTTAGCCATGCTCACACCACCGTCCTCCAACCACTTGAACCTCTCTCCGGAAACGATCGCACCCAACTCGTGCGCGGACTTTCTCCGGTAAAAACGAGGACGACGAACTTTTTTTTTTTCTAGTCATGGCAAGCGAGCCTGAACGCGCCGCGGTCCGTTTTTAAAATTCGACATTTTGCCAAGGTAGGAACTGACTTTTTGTGAGGCTAAAAATTCTCTCTTTTTGTGGAAATTTGAGAGTAAACAAACAAACAAAAACTTAATTAATTTCCTTATATTTATGAACTGTAAATATGTACAATATTGAGAAACAACTTCATGTGCAGGCAGAAATAAACATTTTAAAAAAAGAAAAGGTAGTCCGAGGTTAACCTTTGACCTTTGATCTCCTGTCCAGCTGTTTTTAAACAGGAAACCATTCAGTTAATTTTATCTCATTGTGATCAGTGATCAGATTTTCCTGTCGGCGCGCTTACAGATTGTTATTGCTATTGTTATGGTTTATATATATTTTTTGTGAGTTTTGTGAAAAAGAAAGCACTGTTTAATAGTAGAGAGACCGAAAATATCGACTCAGGTTTACTTCTTCTTCTTCTTCTTCTT
>JAQQZX010000040.1:1991852-2011455 GCA_030068355.1 Notoglanidium maculatum
CAACACACACCATGACCCCCTCCCTCTGTGTGTGTGTGTGTGTGTGTGTGTGTGTGTGTGTGTGTGTGTGTGTGTGTGTGTGTGTGTGTGGAGTCGGTGATGTGTGACTGATGGTCCCACTGGGTAAAGGGTTTGTTGGAAGGGGTAATAGGGTGGGGCAGATAGACTACCAAGGGAACTAACCTCACTTAGCACCCTTCCTCTTCCTCTGTCTCTCTCCTGCTTCTCGTGCTGGCACCCACACCGTTATATCTTGATCCTTGATATATATTTGAACCGTTATTGGCTGATAACATTACTGGCTGATGATAGTATGATTTGTGAGGAATAAATTGCATTCCTGCATTTTATGTAAAATTCTCAGCTGTAAAAAAAGACATTTTTGTTGTCCGACGTTTGCATCTGTGGTCTTGGACTGGAGCTAGACCCTTAAAGCGGCTGGCTCACCCTTCCCAGAATCCAATGCGTTATTTTGGTTTTGAAATCATGTGACCGCTACCTGCTAGCTCTCTGTGCAGCAAATCCTCCGCAAATTCACTGTTAGGGTACCCTTCAAAACCCATCTCCAACTTTTCCTTTATTTTGGCGTCATACAGAATGAAATAACCATATCATATGGAACAGAACGGAACGGAATTGCGGAATCATACAAACGGAATAACCGTATCATTCAGGACAGAGCGGAGTAACGGAATCGTGCACATGGAATAACCATACAAAAACCAAACAAAAGAGCTTCAATTTCATGTTTCAAGATGTATGGCCAAGGATGTCGCCAAACTGTTGAGGATTGTTGCAGGTTGATTTTGGAATATCGCTACCATGAAAAATGGTGACGCCACATGGCGCAGAGGATTCTGGGAAGGGTGAGACTGCCCCTTTAAATACAACAGGAGTAAAACAGTCATGTCATGTCATGCTGTCACATTAAAATAATCAACAATACAGTGGTGTGCTAAAGCAGAGTCACTGGATTAATTTCCTAAAACAGCACTTCCCGATGTATTTAATGCCTTTTACACCACAGCAATCTGCCGACACTAACTCTTTTTACTCATTGAAGTATGGCATCACAATTTCTATCCATATATTGACTGTTACAAAGCGCTGACACTGGAGACTCCTTCCGTAAATGTGCTTCCTTACAGAAAGGTCCCCAGAACAACATCTGTAAGTTTTTTTGTTAAATAACAACAGTTAAAACAAACAAAAAAATGTTATGTGATGATGATAGTCGTTAGTTTGTTTATGTGGCGTCCCTGTGATTAAGCTGTTACTACAGAAACAATAACGTATTACAACACGCACATTAATATACACTTGCAATATAGAGTTGCAATACTTTTAGAAAATTACTCAAGACCTTCTGGCCAATCAGAATCAAGAATTCAACAGTCCTGTGATATACTGCTAATTATTGGAAGTCAATGTAACTAAAAAACTTTTCTATAAATACAAATGACAGTGTTAAGCTGTCTGTCTGTCTGTCTGACTGTCTGTCTGCCTGTCTGTCTGTCTGTCTGACTATCTGTCTGTCTGTTTGTCTGACTGCCTGCCTGCCTGTCTTACTGTCTGTTTGTCTGCCTCCCTGTCTGTCTGTCTGTCTGCCTGCCTGTCTGACTGTCCGTCTGTTTGTCTGACTGCCTTCCTGCCTGCCTGTCTGACTGTCTGTTTGTCTGCCTCCCTGTCTGTCTGTCTGTCTGCCTGCCTGTCTGACTGTCCGTCTGTCTGACTGACTGTCTGTTTGTCTGACTGCCTTCCTGCCTGCCTAACTGCCTGCCTGTCTGTTTGTCTGCCTCCCTGTCTGTTTGTCTGTCTGCCTATCTGTCTGCCTGCCTGTCTGTCAGTCTGTCTGTCTGACTGTCTGTCTGTCTGACTGCCTTCCTGCCTGCCTGCCTGTCTGTTTGTCTGCCTCCCTGTCTGTCTGTCTGCCTGCCTGCCTGTCTGACTGTCTGTCTGTCTGTCAGTCTGCCTGTCTGTCTGTCTACCTTTTCCTTTCAGCAGCCAGTGAAAATATTAACATAAGTAAGCGGCATGTAGTGGCCGGAGCCGCATGCGTGGCTGCCATGACACAGAGCGTGGCATGAAAACATCATTGTGCTGGAGTGATAATCCAAATGAAGCAGCTGGAGATTGGTGTGATTGCCAGCAGCGGACCTGCGAGCGAGAGAGGACTAATGTAATTGTTCGGGCTCTTGTCTCTGTTGATACAGGCTCTTCAGAAAGCATGTGATTTAGCTAAAAGCCATCTTCACGCCAAGTAATTAGAGACACCATTCGGGTGGATGGCATTAGTCGGATACACACACACACACACACACACACACACACACACACACATGATCAGGGTGTTATTCAAGCCATTAGCAGTGAGATTAGTTGCCTGCTTAGACAATGACTGTGTGTGTGTGTGTGTGTGTGTGTGTGTGTGTGTGTGTGTGTGTGTGTGTGTGTGTGTGTGTGTGTCTGCTTTTTGGTCATGTGTTTCTTAATATGTTATTGCTCTGTGTGCATGCTGGTAAAGTTGTGTGTTGTGTGTGTACTCAGACAGAGATATTATACTTGACTGACTCAAGTAGTGTGTACGAGTAAGAGAGAGAGAGAGAGAGAGAACAGAGGGTTCTATTACACAGGGTTTGGAGTCAATGTAAAAATTAACTTATTCATTATTAAAAGTATTTTACACACACACATACACACACACACACAGGCACACACACACACTTCAAATCCTGACTGCTTAAAAGTGACTCTCTCAGGAGTTTTCTGGAACAGAGTTGCTGCCATGCCTAGGAAATACTTTCAAAACAGAACAAATGCTATTAATATTATTAACATCTTAATGGTTTAAAAGTTCATTTTAATCAACGCGCATTTCAAGCCACATCTAATACTCTGTTTGGTGAAGAATTCTGCTCAACCCTGCAGTCAGTCAGCTACCATGTGCTTGTGTCTGTCCTACGATTCTTTACTTCTGCGCTGAAGCTACAAGGCTAATGCAGCTAGCAAGAAACAAAAGTCATCAAAAAGCTTTTACATATTAATTATTTTTGTGATGTCATACAGATGTACTGATGCAGTTTAGGACACAACAGGATTTTCCCGTCTGTAAACATGAACTAAACTCCACCATATAGCTGAATAATGAAACCTTCCAGAGGCGGCCATCTTGTATAAACTTGTCACTTTTGTACCTTCATTTGTACTAGTTCTTCATTCCTGAAGCTAACAGTGTTGTTTTACGTGAGCATTTAAAGATTTGTATCTACAGAGAAGACTTTGGTACCTTCAACATGAAGAAGAAGAAGAAAACATTGTCTAAGCTGCTTATCTTAGTGCTTGGCTTGAATGTTCGCATCATTTTTAAGGTGCTTTGGATAAATGTGAATTTATGGAAGGAGTCTCCAGTGTCAGCGCTTTGTCTCAGTCAGAGGTAAAGCCGTAGTATAAGAGGAATAAAACAGTTCGGATGTGTATGCTTATATAGGAAAATAATCAGCTTCCTGGTGGTAACAGTAACACCACTTCATCACACAATCCTCTCTTTGATTATTTTCCCATAACAGCATGAGTGTTTTGTTCCTTACTAGTCAGTTCATGCATTAAAACCTGTTAAGCATAGTTTTGGAACATCAGCCAGACCCAGGGTTGGAGCAGATCCCAAATGTGGTGCTGGGGCTAAAGAATTCTTACTTTGAAGCACTATGATGACAAAAATCCACGTTTTTCGACTCAGTAAACGAGTAAATATAAAACCTGCATGAAAAATGCATTAGAAAAGAACAGACATGTGCTAGCATGTGTGTGGTTTAAAGATGTGTGCTAATCTCAAACACTAATGTTTGATAGGAGAATTTATTTATTATTTATTATTTATATAGGTTTATAAGAAAACTTAAAAAGTATAACTGGCAATTTCTGGCCGAATCAGCAGCAAATAGCCTGCTTGCTAATCGGCTAACGTGTGTTAAGTGTTAGTTAACATGCTACATAAATCAACACAGTCTACTTAAGCCTGAAAAAAGTCTCAGAGATGCTGAACAAATATGACCTCTAGCTGTACGTTACGGATCATTTGGCTAACTTTCCGCCTTATTGCCTTACATAATCTTTGAAATATTAGCTTTCTAAACCAGCCAACTGCCATTCAGAGTTTAAACGGATACATGGTGGCTGGGCTTTATAGCAGGGCTTCTTGAAATAGTGCTAATATTGTGTAATTGAGGTGTTTTGCTGCTGATGGTTAATGGCTAATGACTAAAGGAAAATGGATAAGTGGATTAGTGAAAAAAAGTGGAGCGAAAGCAGAAATACAACCGGTTTCAAGAGAAACGGAAGAATGGGATTCAGATTTTCTAGCTGGTACACAGTATGTGTGTGTTATTATAGTAAGTATTCTGAAATATTTGGCTAGTCATTACGATAAATATTTGCTTCGTCTCCGAGTTCTAGTTCTGTCTATAGTTACTGCAGATCACTGAAAGATGGTACTAGATCAAAAAAATATAATGCTGGAGAACCACAGTTCTATAGGCAATAATCACTGTCAAGATGTAGACACGCAGACATTTTTGGGAGCTGTTGGATTGGTGTTTGGGACGTTTATTAAAATCCCTGGAATTCTGGTAAGAACATGAGATAGATGTGAACTCTAGCATAAGAGACAGAGCCATAAGAGCCATCTTAGCACTGAATACGAATAAATACGTTTGGAATACACATTAATCCTTAATTAAGGTTGGATATGTCACTATTACTGGTTTGGAACAACTAATAAATGTCTATCCAGGATAAAGTCAGAAATCGCTACATGAGGACAAATGAGTGATCAGATATAATGGTGCATGTTATTACGACACAGTTCCTATAGCAGTTCCTTGTCTCTGCTTTGGTCTTGTTTCCTACCTAGCCATCCTAAGGCGCCCATACGCCCCTCCCCCCATTGGTTTGTTGCTTGACTGTGTTCACCTATTCTGTGTTAGCAAATTTACCAGTTTGTCTATTGGTGTTTCCCTACTGCCATGTTCAGCTTGTTCAGATTCTCGCCAGTTATTTCGATTACGATCATGGATTATCCTAGTTTGTTACATCCCACCTGTGTACTGACTCCCACCATGGACCTAAACAAAACAAACAGTTTTCTGACCAGTGTTAAATTAAGCTTGTAATACTGCACCGATTCCCTGGTTGATAGTATCCTTTTAATGCTTGTGGGGTAAAACAGCATTTTGTGAAAAAGAAGTGGGGTTATTTGTGCAAGCCACTTTAAACACACGAACCACTGTTTTAGCGTAAAGCCACAATCTCGTTCATCTCCAAACTCTGTGATAAGCACGTGAATCACCTGTGAACATCAAACGAGCTGCTCCTGTGGAGAATGTTATTGTAAGCGCAGGAGGGCCGCTGGACGCCATCCAGAACTCGAGTTAGAAAGAGAAAGCGTAGCGCTTAGCAGGTCTTTAATACTTAATAAAAACAGCCGTCCCGAAAAAGTGCGTACCTTGGGTGGCCTTTGGGCGAGATGCAGTGGAATTTACAGGAATGGAGTGATTGGGCGATGGAGGGATAAACAGGGAAAGTCGAGTGGAGAGGTAAAAAGAACCGCCTGTGGCAACTCTGTCTCTCCCTCTGGCTCACTTTATGGGGTTACCCAATTCCCTGACAGTTTGTTTTAAATTTGGCCGTGCAGATGTTTCTCTGGGTGACTGACTTTTATAGTTTAGAAAAGATTATATCAGTTTCTCTGCAGATTGTGTTACTGTATTTAAAGAAGAAACAACTGCACAGAGAGAGAGAGGGAGAGTGAAGGGGAGGGAGGATGGAGAAAGGGGCCATGGGGGATTTTTCTTCGGGGGAGGAACGGGGGTCGCTGGACTGGACATGGATTGCTGTAGGTCTTTACATCCTGAGGCCTCAGCAGCAAGAGGAAAGCTGGAATGTGAGTGTCGGGAGACGCAGGTTTGACTTACAGCATTATACGCAAATTCTTTCCAATTTAAAAACACAACATACGGGTCAAATTTTAGGATATTGGTTTTTGATAGGCAGCTAGGGACAGGCGCATGGGAGATATAAATCCCGCTGCTTTCCTAACGACCTTTGGCTCGTCATCTCCTTCTTACTTTGCCTCATTTGTTCTTCTGTGTGAATAAACAAAGGACCATAATCACATATAGAACCACAACAGTTTCCTAAACCTTTGCGCACCACTTGCATAAGGGCTATCCAGTGCGTCTTATCAAGCGTCAAAGCCCGAAAGCAGAGAGGCAGCTTCCGAAGCAAATGGCAGGTGTGGGAAATTAAACACCGACGGTCCAGCCAAGAGTCAGCACGGAAAGAAAACTGGAGCGAGGGGTTGCGAGGGGGACACCAGCGAAACAGAGCGTTAAGAAAATCAAAAACGGAAAAGCGTGTATCTGTTAGCGTGCGTGTCAGAAATTGTTCCTCTGTCAGGACGGATTTAAGAGGTCATCCATCCACAACCTCTCGCAAAACAAAACCCCATCAACACTCCTTCTTACGTTTCTCCAGTCAAGATGTGTAGAATAACAACAGTGACAACAACCGCAAGATGAAAGCTGTGGAAGGCAGCCACTGGCCACGTGAACTCAGCCGAAAGCTCTACCTCTCAGACATTACGCAGAAGCGGAAGGAGAGTTCGTTCTTTAATTCATTTTAGTCAAACTGAGACCCGGGCTGCAGGTTTGTAGCAAAGTGTGGCCAGGAAGGTCAACTTGACCTTGCGTAACATTTCCAGTAATGCTAACGAGCACGATTCTTAATCCTGCTCCTAACAATAATAAATCCTTTGTACCTTTGGTTACAAATTGACCCATGTCGTTTCTTACGAATTCTACCACGGTGCTGATGTTTTCTCGATTCTGACTGGTGAGAAGGTCACTAAGGGCAAACAGGCTCATGGCAGGGTTAGCGGATTGAAAAACACTTTGTGTTAGGTTTACATGTCGAGCTCCAGCTCTTCCACAGCGTGGGATAATAAACTGACCGTTACTCTGTCACTCATGAGAAGCTGATGTTTGAAATTGAATTAAGCTGATGTGGAGTTCTTTGAGTTCATATTCACGTCACGTCTTTTTTTTTTTTGAAATGCCATTGAAAATATATCTTACCTTTTTTAAGAAAATAGAAATCGAAGTGGCACGAGTTATTAAAGGAGGATTCTTCAGTGGCAGACAGCTAGTGTTCCTGATCTGTTTACAAAGAGAGCAATGTCAGTGAAAGCGAATTGCATGCTTCGGAAACACCAGACTTAAACACGTGCACCTGATTTCCGTGTTTATGAGAATTTTACCTCTCTAAGTTAAACAATGCTAACACGCTCCATCAGGAGTTATGAAAACCTGGAACCTGGAATTTGTCTCAAATTATATTTATCAAAATAAATGACAACACCCTTCACTCACAAAGGTCAAAGCGAGTGTTTATTGGCTGGAAACTACACTCACTGATAAACCAAAAACACGTCAGCTCAAATGTCAACATTAACTGAAAATGCAAAGGGGAGGTCCTTATTGAACATCGCGTACTCGTTTCTGATTGGCTGATTGAGACATCCATACATAACACAGTTTTGAATCAATGTCTGGTGTTAGTTGTCGAGTGTGTTACCATTAAACAAATACCATCGCAAGTTGCAATGAATCCAACGCTGTGTGAGTAGGCTATTGAAACAGATTTTATATTCATATCTTTTCTCAAATAATAAAATAAACAGATTTGTCTCATTTTCAATAAGATTTATTCGGTTGTGTTATATCTCCAACACATCTCTTTCCCAACCTGTTTTGTCTTTTCTTCCTCTTCAGTCTCCTTATATGGTCAGACTTTCCTGTGCTTGTTAATTCGTTGCCATGGTAGTTAAGTGGCATCGCCTGTTACTTGTTTCTCCTCATTAGTATGTGTTTTTTTGTGTGTGTGTGTGTGTGCTTGTGAAGCTACGCCCTGGTTTTCTTGTTGATTAGCGAGCGGTTGATGTTGCTCATTATTCCTCCTCGTTTGCTTTCATCTTTTCCTTTCTAGGAGTTGTGAGGTGGGATCATGTCTAAAATGTTACCTGCTGCACCAATATGACACCCAAACCAGCTAGCACTCTAGAAAGTGTGTATAAAGGGATATCAGTTTAGCAGCTGATGTCGTAGATACTCTGGATGGCTAGCTAACATTACAGGGTCACTTGAACGGGGTCCTGGAGGTCCGTTTGGAAGGATGGTGTCGAGGCTCATCTCACCAGGAGGATGAAGTAAGTGCAGGTGACCAGACAGGGCCAACTGACCGTAGTGTTATATAAACTATATTTCCAGTTGTCTGGTGTTTGTAGTCCAGGAGTCCTGCTAGTCCAACCATCACTGCCTCTAGTGTCACTACTGATAACACTGACTCCACTTTGATGTTTTTTTGCACTTTGGTTTCGGACTGGGAGTGGAGGTTTGTCGACTCGATCGTCTCGATTCAAGATGAAAGAACAATAAGACCTTGAACTTCAGCATCTCCTGAGAGGCTTCCAAGTCCTCCACTTTATCACGGTCACTTTCTCTGATCTGCTCGATGACAGGCGCGTATGGCGGAGGTGACGGAAAGCAAGTGCTCTCTGTGTCTCACCGTCTTTGATTATTATGGCTTCACTGATAGCATGGAACCGATGCCTTTGTCTGTAATAGCTGACCAATCATCCTCTCACACCAAGACTGAGCATCTCTCGATCCGTTTGTACGAGAAGACCGTGCTTCATTCTCAAGCGTCTGTGACTACAGCCTCTGTAACTCGGAAGGGTTTCCATCTACAACTGTTTGAAATGATTTATTTCAGATCTAGCTAGCATTAATATCAGTCTGTATTTTTGGACTATTTATTGGTACTAGAAGTTTTGTAGCTGTAAGTAAAACATTCTAGCACGATCGATTTACGCTGTGTGAATTTGTTCACCCTAAAAACAGAAGCGCAGAAAACCGAGGCAACTGTGAAAGTTTGAAACTAGGACATGAAAGCCTAGAACACGTTCACAGTCACGGCTCAGGATTATGACTCTGTAAAACCGTTCACGTTTTCATCAGGTGAAAAACCATCCATCGTAAGCATCTAAGCAGCGTAATGCCAGGATTCGACTTGACTCATTAGCATTTTCTATTAACGACCTTGCTGCGATGAGAGGCAGGACGCAGGCGTGTTCTGCTTTATGGGGAGTTTACTGGGAGAATCTAAGAGTTCGCAGTCGGGGTCAAAGCACAGAAGCGCAGCAAGAAGTTATGACATGAATAATCCATATTCTCAAACATTCCTGAACAGGACAAAACGCAGGACTCGGAAATCTCCGAGCTCTGACTTCTAATTAATAAATAGGTGACTGATTATCGCTACATACACAAACTAATCCAGGACTAACACAGAACAGGTGAACACACTGAGGTAACAAACCGCTAAAAATGCCAGCATCCATGCAGATCCAGTGTTCGTCCATCTGAGCGATGTCACTGGAATCAGTAGCTGGGTTTCCATTGCAATTCTGCACAAAGTAGAAGCAATATTTTGACAAAGCTTTGACAAACCGCATGTGTGAATGGTCTGGGTTACTACTATGGGATGGGATGGGATTAAAGCTGGGTTTCCTCTTACACAGCACTCTTTTTTCCGAAAGGTACTGTTTCCATTTGCTCTTCGTGGCATGCCATGTGACTTAAATACAAAAAAAATGCGTTTCCAATTCAATTTAGCTAAATATTGCTTTATCGAATCGTCTGACTCATGTGAGCGTAAAAACATTTTTACGTTTGCGAGGTTTCTTTAATTCACATTTCCCTTTTTTTTTTTTGCTCTCACTTTCAAACTGCGCATTAAGTCGGTGGAAACACAGCCACTAACGTTAGCTAGATTTACTAATTAGCGATCCTTTGTCGGGGTTAGAGATGAGACTGGGTTTTTATCTGATTCCCCATTTGCATTTTAGCGGTTTACTTAACACAGTGTTATTTTTTTTAAATGTGTTAATTAAAAAAAAGGCAAATGTATGAACAAATCAGCCACCCAAAAATGAAGTCTTACCACTTTTTTCTTTGTAAACCTATCAACATCATGAGCCTCCTGCATGCTTTTAAATGTTTGTTTATTATTTACTTACTTATTTACTCGCTTCTTCATTCATTTTATGGTTTAATCTGGTAAATCATTTAGTTAATGTTCAATTAGTTTGTTCTCTGGCTTAATTGTTCATTTAACACTCATTTATGTATATATTTAATTTATATATATATATATTTTTTATTTGATTTTGTTTATGCATTTCATCGATCAACATGCTTCCTTTCAGTCTACAGAAAGTAATATGATGATATTTGGTCATTCGAAATCCAGCTGTTGTGTAAATCTCTTCATTATATTATTCTTCATTAGACTTGCAGAGAACTAACATGGAACAGGGAGAACAAAAGATGAGAGACAATGCTGGGGGGGGGGGAGGGAGGGAGAGAGAGAGAGAGAGAGAGAGAGAGAGAGAGAGAAAGCAAGGGGGCTAGAAAGGTGCATAGAAGAAAGACTGAGTATTTGGGGTGAAGATGAAGGGAGAGTGAGAGAGAAAGTGCACCTCCGTGTGTCTCTCGAGTGTCTCTGGCTCACCTTTAATCTGCGGAAATGCGCTGAGGAGATGAGGCGTAATTGTAAAGTGCAGCAGGACGACTGAAATGTCTGGAGGGCTGCGTGATCAGCGGGCTGAGGAGTGAGCGAGGGATAATCACCGTCGCCCGGCGCTGGCCTGATGACGGGGCCAACGCTCATTCACCAAGCAGCAAAACAAATTAAAGCCCTCGGGGGCCAGCGGCCTGTTCGGCAATAGCATACATAAATATTTTATCTCGTGTGCTACAGGTCAGGAAAGGTTTAGTACATCATCCTTCACACGAGAGCTCACACTTCACCACACACACACACACACCTTTTGTCTCAGCTTGGGTCTTAAACGGAGAGAAACGCAGCAAAGGGTTCCGAGTCAGAAATAAAACCTATATGCTCAAAACACGTCTGAGGTTTTCTTCTTTAAATCTGCACAGCTAATCGAAGTAAGAAATACGAGATTATTTTAGCATCGTTAACACCGTGCTTAAAGCATGTTTCAGATTTTTGATGATTAATGATGCGATGACAAACTACCAACTAGCTGCTAGCTATATTAGCCTTACAGGCAAAAAGCTAGCTAGCGGGATGGCTGTTTGGGACAGGAAGACTGCATTGCTAATTCGCTCTCGTTAATTTGTCTTTTATATCTGTGTTTTTTGATGCTTAGACGGCTTTGAGGATCTCACAAGGAGTTGTCTGATGCCGTGTGCCAGAGTGACGTCTATTAGGACATCACGGAGATAAGAACGGCTTCCATTTTGTAGCTGTATCACAGAGTTCGGTGTTACTCCATACCAACATCAGACACAGCTAGGAGGTGTGGCCTAATGATACCATATAGCACAGCCGTGTTTGTATCCAATCGTGGCTGTCTGCGAGCGCATGTATGCAGAAGAGGGCGGACAGCGCTTTCCTGCGAGTGACTTGAACTCTTGTGACATGGCGAAAAGATGCAGTTTACCTGTCTCACAGGAAGCATGCGTTGATTCCAGTCTCATGATTCCAGTGGGTGGGATTTGGATGAAACAAGATGAAATTAGAGAGAAAAATTAGGAGAAAAAAGATACACTCCTTGTAGCAGATTTCAGAACACGTCTTCGCTGATGACTGCACTTGGGATAAGTGTCAGCGTCTGTCTGAACTGCTCATATCAAGTCCAGCTGTAGATGCCTCGTTATTTTTAGGAACGGTTGTCCTGTACTGGTATTCCACACTTCAGTCTATTAGGTGTAATTGAGAAACGGGTGATTTCACTCAGCCTGGAAAAAAAACCCCAGCAGCAGTGTGGAGTTTGATGGTGTGATTAGCTGACAGCGGGCAGCCGTAATTATCCAGTATGCGCTAATGACTGTGCAGCGTGATCACACAGCGGGAATGGGAAACAGCAATCCTCCTCCTCCTCCTCCTTTTTCTTCTTTTTTTCTCACATTCAGATTTAATAAGGCTCACGCGCTAACGAGCAGCGTTTAGTGGAGTTTATCGCCGTTTTGGACTCCGCTAGACTCCCTCAAGTCAAATGGCTCTAATTGGTCTTTTGAGTTGGACAGAAAAAAGATAACCGCCTTTATTTTTTCCCCGACACCTTCAGATATTTAACGGAAAGCTCCACACTTAAATGTGTTTCATTTAAAATGTTCGTGACGTGTTTAGTGATCCTGGTGCTAATTTGTTAGCTGATGGTGGATGTTCGTACGGGATTCCTGTGACAATTTAGCGGTTCAAGTTCGTGTTTAATTGGAGAAAAAAAAAATCGGATAGAAATACTAACAGTCAGGATTCTCTATTAGCTCCAAAAAAAAAAAAAAAGAGCAAGGGGTTCTATTCTCACTCGACATCTTCCAGCAGCGGCTTATTAATGAGAAATCCAGCCTGGGATTAACGGGGACGTCGGTGCAAACATTGGATTCAACGTCGCAGGATGGACGTAACATCAGATGATCAGCTGTAGCTTTGGGAGCTGAAGTGTTTGAGCAGAATGTACAGATGAGGAGATTAAAGATAGTCAGCAAAAAACGCTATCCGCAGGTGGTCAGACGGCATTGTGGGTAGTCCAATATGGCGAAAGAAGAAAAAAGGAAAAAATGAAAGATGACGTTCATTATAAAGATTAATATTTCTCAAGTCAGTCATGGAGTTTTCCTTTAAGTTGATGTTATATTTAATATTTTTTCCGGGCTGTGTTTAAGTTCTTGTTAGATCGTGTTTCAGTAGTGTGAGAGCGGAGGGCACTGTGAAGCTGGCAGTTTACATGGACAATTTGCCCTTAAGCTCTGTTAAAGTGTGTCAGCTACAGAGTCATAATGAGTCATGCGTCCTGTCTGGAATAGTGCACTTGCGGTCTCACACGTCAGATTTCTCATTTCTGAACTCTAAATGATACTCACGAGTGCCTTCTACTCACCCTCAATGCACATTTTGGTGAAACCCACATCAGTGTGGCCTCTCTTACCCAAAATCCGCTGTGATTTTGGTCAGGACCAATCACAATCAAGAGTTTTGTTGACAGGAAAAAGTAACATGGCGGATGTAAAAAAAAAATAAATAAATAATAACAATAATCGGAGATAACGTCAGAGAAGAATGTCTAGATATTATTGAAGTGCTAAAGTGTCTTTTGTCATTAAATCTTAAATGTTAATGTAAGTTTGGTACAGTGTGTATATAAGAAATAAATCCCCTCTAAATCCATTTCAATGTTATGTAGATCATTAATGTAATTTGTATTATTCTTTGAAGTGTTTCTTCTTCAAATCCAACATGGCTGACAGTCACAGACACAAAACAGCTTTTTTTTCCTTTTTACATATGACCAGAGTTAAACTGCACAATTAATATATTTTATTTATATTTATTATTATTATTATTATTACTGTTATTATAATCCGTTTGTTTTTCAATGATCAAATTCCATGTGGTGTTGTTTTTGTTTTGTTTTTGAAATAAAAAGTTTCTTTAAAAAAGTCGTATGCAATTATTATGTAATAAATCCGTCTTAATATTGTGCTCAAAAGGGTTAGTCTGATCTGTGACTGTGCAGCGTTAGAGATTCAGCTTAATGTGGAACAAAAGCATCTAAAGCAATCGTTTCATTTCATCTCGCCTTGATATGGAAGTGCACCTACAGGTAATTGATTTCCTCATGGTTTTTCCATGCGTGTGTTTAGCTTCAGGTCTTGGTGAAGAGACTGAATGAATGTCTCTGAATTTCATTCTACTGCAAATGCAAAATCAGCAGCAACGTAAAATCCATAAACATCTGCAAAAGCAGCATTTATGTAAAGTGTAGGTTCTTGGAATCTGGAGGTTGCCAGAGTTCAGACATGCTGAAGGCTTATGTGACCATTTGGGAGAGAGCTTCAGAGTCCATGTAGAGATGTGCAAAACACATCAAACTGCAGAAAATGTTAACATGTACATCATCTCACAAAATGTCATTTAACCTGAAGAACATGGCAAGAGCTTTACCTGCCAACAAAATTGTTTTGTACTTAATTATTAATTATTTAACTTTTTTGTATTGTTTTATACTTTTCTAGAATTATATCAAAGTAATTACATTAAATAATTTTTATTAATTAATATCCTCCTTTTATTTTTATTTATATGTTTTAATATTTGGATAAATCTTGTTTTTTTTTTTGATGAATTATTAAAACATTTTCCAAAAAAAGAAAAAAAAATCAGCTTGCACATCGACAACCATCTGTTAATCTGCAGTCTTGATACTCTTGAAGCATTTGGTCACTTATACAGTGTTTACATTGTCCAGATGTCACAGTTGCACATGGTGACCTCGATCCCACATCAGGATCAATACTAATCCGGTGTGTAATGTATGTCCATTGATCAGATGACCCATGGGGGTTATTAGGACGCCTGTGCCTTTTAAACAGGGTGATAATCCTGGATAATAATGGCAATTGAGACCCTTTAGCTCCCTGGTGGAACACGACACAGGCACGCGCTGCAGAAATGTGATTTCCCAGCCTGGGTGTTTGTGATGTGACGTTGAAATCCATATTTTTGGATGCGGAGAAAAAAATATATAACCTAGTTTGAGCTTATCCTCTCAAGACAGAGCTCCGTCAATAACGTTTCAATAAACGAGGAGTTCCTCTTCACAGGAAGAGGTGATTTGACGGACATGGCAGATGACCAACCGCCATCTCATTTACATCATTTAGGTTTATTTACGTGAGAGACAGGTTTCATGTAGTGCTCTAGAGTAACGCACGGAAACGGGACGTTTTTAAACCCGGTCTTACCTTGCTGTAAAAACTCATTGTTCTGCAGCTTTTAGAGGTTTTTAGTGCTAAAACGCAGAGTACAGATGCACTGAGAACCGGTCAGATCGTCACTGCGAAGCCAGAAAAGTGTACAGAACTGTACATAAGTATACAAAGTGTCTCAGGCTGAAACTAGTTAGAGCTTGATTGTGGTAGTATGTGGTTTTGGAATGAACCCATTTGTTTTCTACATAACTTAGCTGGCTGGTCTTGCTAACAAGTGGATAATGATGAGTTTGTGATGTTGGCGTGATGCCGCCTAACGTGAAGCAGAGTTTACTGTTACTACTCAGTTGTATTTTCCTGTAACAGCACATCTGGTAACGTTTTAGTCCTCTTACACCACAGCAATTTGGCAACGATTACTTTTTTTTTTTATTAATTGAAAACGACACTTCATACTTCTTATCCGTTTATAATTACATTTAATGTTGTCAATAGTCCACAGAGCAAATTAATTCTTGTTCTAGCCTACGTTATGGCAGCTATAACCTCAGCTTCACTTTTTCCCTTCTCATGACGTTAATAAGAGAAAAGTACAAACTCCGCTGTCCTGAACATGTTTCCGATACAGTTCCTGATTATTACAAAACGCTTTAACCGGAGACTGTCCAGGTAGAATACAGAAAACTTCACCATACCAATAATTCTACATTTTCTTTCCACACATTTCGAAAAATCTATATTTTATTCGTAGGAATAGATCATGTGGTGCAACCGCCATATTAAAAATGTATACCTGTGATACTACTGTCACAGCTGCTGCTACAGAAAATGAATCAGATTTGAGAATCCGACGGTGCCGTCGTGCAAATAAACGTAAATATTTGCATGCAATAACTTCCTTCACGGTATCAGCTCTGATTTTTCATGCAGACGGTGTGATCACTGGGAATACTGGAGCCTAAACCTGATGTTAAAACCATCCAAAAGCTAAAAAAATATATAATTTTGTTGCTTAGAAATAGAATCAAGCAGACTAAAGAATTTTTTTAACCAAGTCCAAATGCTCATCTGGACTAAATTGCAGCTAATCCCCCAATTTCCCGCCACCGGCTCTTTTCCACAATGACACATCTGCAGGATCTGCAGGACAGGAGGAAGGAAGGAGGGAAGAAAACTCTGAATATCGTCTTGTTTATTCCTGCTCTCTTTTTTTTTTCCATATTTACTTCTGAGCCGTCACTCAACTTCTCTCCTTCCCTCGTATGTCCTCCCTTGCGGCTTTTCTCTCACGTCCAGGCTGTGGGACGGCGCTGGTGGCGAGCCCTGAGATCTGGAGGCGCATCTGCAATCAATTAGAGCGCGGCTGCAGCCACCCATGGACTCGGTGACGGATGGGGCTCGTGTATTTATAGCCGAGGTAATTGGCAACACACACATACACGCACAAACACATGTTTGTAGTGCCAGTGCTTTTCTCAAGCAGATCGAGCCTTTTCCGAATGATAATTCATATTCGATACGCGGTTTTGCTCTACCCCTTCGAGCGGCTTTGAAGTTCCAAGTGGTGGCCGGTCACACTCACAATCTACATCCCGAGCATCCTAAAAATCCTCACGTGTCCTTAGTAGATTCAAAGTTTTATTCTATTTTGTATGTATAGCATGCCAAGCTTCGCAGAATTCAGGATGAACTTGAAATCCCTAATGAACAAGCCACAAGGAAAAATGAATGGATCCTGTCCTCTCCTGGGTGTCACCTGATAATGGGATTACAAATCATCACAGTACAGAGGTAAAGAATAGAATATAGACAATCAGTACTAAGTGCGTTTTTACAGGATGGAATTGGGAATGAGTCCTGGGATGAGCACAGGACAATCTTTATGATGGCAGCAGCAGCTCTGAGCTACAAATCTACAGTATCAGATTAAACACTTGAAGCAGGGGTGAGAAAATCTGTTTGTGTGGATAAGCTATGATGCAAAAAATGAATGAGTAGGACCGGAGGACCAAAGAGTTTGACCCTTTTCCTGTTCCACGTCCAGCAGAACCTCTGCAGCTGATCCGGAAGTCCGAAGCCGAAGTCGCGGCTATCTGTCCTGGCCTGTCAGCACGTTAGACCTGTACGGGAAGCCACGGCCAGACCACATCTGCCCCTCGTTAGGCTGCATAAATGACTGCCATGTGGTGCTCTGATAAATAGGCCAGTCTATTTATTGGAGCACAACAAATTGGCTACAAACACTGACATGGGATTGAAGAACTATAAATATTGGACGTGATGAAAGTTTTAAAATGTGCCGCAGCTAGTTTACGAGAGTCCAGGTTTCCTCTCTTTTTATGTACTTCGAGAAAGTCCTCTCTCTCTCTCTCTCTCTCGCTCTGTCTCCGAGTCTCTCTCTCTTCTCGTCTTCTACTACCAGTGCAGTTAAAAAAAGCATTTTCTCTCGTTTCTCATTCTCTGCCTGCAGTAAACCATCCAGCCTGTGACGTGGACATGCAGCGCTTTTTCTCTACGATCTTATCAAGTCGATGCAGAAACACGACAAAAATTCCAGAACGAATCGGCAGCAGACAGGCCGTAAACCCTGTGTAATTGCATATTTGGAGTTTATCTGGGGTTTTTTTTTTGCGAAAACGCACATGATTCTCTTCCCTGGTGGTCCTTAAACACATCCATATGTCCTGTGTTTCTCTTCTCACTCCTCTCCCTCTCCCTCTCTCCCTCTCTCACACTATCCTCTATCTCTCCTTCCCTCCCTCTTCCCCTCCCCTCACTCTTTTGAAACATTACCCATTGCATGATTAGCTGACCTGCGTGCTGTGCTTTTCCTGTTGTGTGGTTCGAGACACTTTCTCTACGTCAGATGGGGTTTCTGCGTGGACGTAGGACGTCAGCGGTGTCCGACCAGGAACACACACAGAACACAGGGAGGGATTTGGATCAGATCATGTGTGGGCCTGAAGAAAGAAAGCCCATCTGTTTCAAAACACGTGCTAAATATTAGCGCATTCACATTTTCCTGTTTTGGCGAGAGGAGGGAGGGGCCTGAGAGCAGAAAGGTCTCGAGCCGGGGTTAGGCGCTGTTTGAAACTGGAAACCCTTTTTTCAGCCTTATTTGTTTTATGATTCCGCGGGACGCCGTGTTTACACTCGACGTGCAACATCTGGATTAGATAATTTGTCTGGAATTAACCGCCGCTGGATGCTTATCGAGCCCTGTCTGATTAAATCTGTTTGATGTTTCTGCTTTGTGTTTCATAATGATTTTTTTCCCCTGTCAGCGTGTCACTGTGAGATTTGCCTAACAGATGAAGGTCGCAGTGGACAGCCGCTATCCCCCCCCCCCAACACACACACACACACACACACACACAGTGTACAGACATTTCATAATTAGTTTCTCCCTTTTGATCTGTAGTGGTTCATTTAAAAAACAAAGTGATTGGTGGCGTTTTGAATACAGCAAAGGTCCGGCAGGCCTCAAGTCCTGGCAAAACACGTTAAAAAAACGGTACCTCTCACAAAGCTGATGAGTGTTTCTGTTTGCTTATTTGTTTACATGTTTGTTTGTTTCCCTTGGACTGCTCCCATGTGCTGTGGAATCAAACAGTCCTGCGTGCTAACTAATAAACACATTCTGAGAGAGTGGAGTTTGCCAGAGCGTCAGTCGAGTGTGTCAGTGGAGTCTGAGTTCTTTCAAAGATTAATAATGAGGATGGAACGTTGCCTGTTTTTTGGCATAAATTAAATCTTTGAGCAAGCACAATGTACAAATGACTAATCTCGCTGATTTCCAGCAAGCTACGTTACTAATGCTACACTACGCTACCAGCAACATGATTGATGTCAGCTCGTCTGCTAATTACAAGTAATTGCTAATCTAATGAAGTTGCCTTACAAACAATTTTTTCTTGTCAGTTTTGGAGTCTCATTAACCTCCGCAAGTCATTTTTCTTTCCAAACGACAGTCTGGAAGTAGCTACACAACATCGTGAATTACATAAATTAAGGAATAAAGCGCTAGTGGTGTGGTGTGATGAAACAGAGTTATTGTCACAGTTGATCATTTTTCCATAACAGCACATCCTGAAATGCCATATTTCTTTTATTCCATACAAACATGCCATCAATCAAAAAGAAAATGAGACATTTTACTTTTAATTGGTTTAGAATGAACAGTTCTTTTAACAGTTAATGTAATTATAAATAGCTCACAGTTTCCTCTCTCTTGAAATTAATAAGGCAACAATGCATTTTGTCGTGTTCCAGAAAAACCGTAAAGCTCAATGTGCTCCAGCAAACATTTTAAAGACCTTTAGGATTATGTGGTGCAGCCATCATACAAGTCCCTAGAAACGATAACATTTTAGAATCAACACCTTAATATAAACCTGCGATTTTCAATATACATTGTGTGTGCTTTAAGAAAAATTTGAATATATCTTTATATATTATTGTTGCTTCACTGCATGGTTGATAAAACTCCTTCCCACTTAAGGAGGCGTGGCTTCTGTTTCTGTTAATACCAGTGAAGGAGGCGTGGCTTCTGTGTCTGTTAATACCAGTGAAGAAGGTGTGGCCTCTGTACCTATTAGTCCCACTAAAGAAGGTGTGGCCTCTGTACACTGAAGGAGGCGTGGCCTCTGTACCTATTAGTCCCACTAAAGGAGGTGTGGCCTCTGTACACTGAAGGAGGCGTGGCCTCTGTACCTATTAGTCCCACTAAAGGAGGTGTGGCCTCTGTA
>JAQQZX010000040.1:2083765-2109420 GCA_030068355.1 Notoglanidium maculatum
ACTCTACACTGACTCCTTCATCCCACACTAACTCCTTTACGCTACACTAACTCCTTCACTCTACACTAACTCCTTCATCCCACACTAACTCCTTCACTCTACACTAACTTCTTCATCCCACACTAACTCCTTCACTCTACACTAACTCCTACACTCTACACTAACTCCTTCACTCTACTCTGACTCCTTCATCCCACACTAACTCCTTTACGCTACACTAACTCCTTCACTCTACACTAACTCCTTCATCTTACACTAACTCCTTCATCCTACACTAACTCCTTCATCTTACATTAACTCCTTCATCCTACACTAACTCCTTCATCTTACACTAACTCCTTCATCCCACACTAACTCTTTTACTCTACACTAACTCCTTCATCCTACACTAACTCCTTCACTCTGCACTAACTCCTTCATCCCACACTAACTCCTTTACGCTACACTAACTCCTTCATCTTACACTAACTCCTTCACTCTACACTAACTCCTTCATCCTAAACTAACTCCTTCATATTATCTTTTCATTCTGAATAAAGTGAATATATTTGGTAACATTTTTAATCTATATAAAATCTATATATATGAAAATGACTTTTCAAATTTTTTATTTATTTTAATTTGCATAAAACAGCTGGATGGAAAGCAGCTGGATAATGCCTTCTAGTGTCAGAATGAGCCGAAAGCAATATTTGAGCTTCACGATCGCTACTGTTTATTTACAAGAGAAAAAAAAACATTGGCGCTGTTCTGTCTGTGTACTTCCAGCACTTCAAGCCTCTAGGCAGTGTGGCTGGTTCAGGAACAAATATTTAGAACCAAAAACCACGTAGAATGTTTAACAGTGGGGGGAAAATAGCCATACCACAGTCCCTTGGTCCCATGGTAGGCTACACTTTTTTTACATTACAAACCCGCCCACAGTCCTTTCACTTCCTGTCCATGTAAATCACTAGGCGTCGTTTTAGAAGGTCACTGACTTCCAGCTGCTTCTTCGCGTCACAAAGCATCTAAACAGAATTAACTGTTAATTTACTGCTTCCTTAACAAACCTCACTGCCATTATGGAGAATTAAACCTGAAGTGTGCTTACAGTGCATTATGGGTAACACACACCGTTCCTCAGCCAGTGAGAATGAGTGTACGGGACTGAGCGTGAGTGGCAGATTGAGAGAGAAGTCTCTTTATTTTGCTTCCTGCTGGCTTGAATGGTTCTATTAATTGGGTTTTTTGACTGTTATTTTCCCTGAGAATGTTAATCGGATCCACATCTGCCTCTTTTCACATCCTTACACTTTGTGTGTGTGTGTTAGGGGACGTTTTAGACCAAAAGACTGATGAAATGGACTGTAATGTGTGTTTGATGCTCTCAGGCGAGAAACAGGTGTGTGGATGTTCTGTGTTGCTCTGATCACCTGCAGATGTGATGACCTGGCGAAACTGCGCTGTCTGATTTGGTCAGTCTCAGCTGTGTTTGTGAAAAGTGTGAATTATGTGTTTTTTAAATGTGTGTGAGTGTGTGTGTGTGGCTGTAGGACATTCCTGGAGCCGTGACAGCTCATGTAATCCATAAAGAGCAGATGTGGATGCGATTGGTTTAAATGTTCAACAAACACTTTCTGTTCAAATCAACGTCTGGGGACGTTAAAAAGCTCAGGAGCGGACGTCAGGCGAAGTGTGTATGTGTGTGTGTGTGGCAGGGGGTAGGAACATCTGACCGTTTTGACCTTGCAGAGACATTTGTCTGGTCCCTGTGATGAAAACTGCTTTTCTGCAAACACTGAGGTTAATATTTAGGTGTAGCTGATTAATTAGCGGAACTCATAACTATGTTAATGGAAGGTCCTCACAATGATAGTAAAACACACATAAGTGTGTATAAACACATAGCTGTTTTATAGCACAAAAAACCCCACACTCATCATCATTCATATTTATATCCATTTACATACCATTCATGCTGAGCTCTTCGATCGGATTTTGCTCAAACAAACAGTCTGTCTGGCTGAATGAGTCACGTCTTTCGCCTCGTAGGCCTTCGCGTCCTGTTTTCTATTCCTGCCCTCTGACGACTGACATTCGGACCTTTGAACATTTCCCAGTTTGTTTCTTTAAATCTCACGTGTTGAGTATCATTTACCAGTTTCTGTTCCAAAATACTAGCTGGCATTTTCATCTTTTCCATATTTATTTAAATATTTGTGTCATTGCTTAAATCTGGGCTGTTCATGTTCGCATGTCACATTTGCATGACCTTAATCTATTCTCCAAAGATCTCTTTGTTTCCCGTCTTATGAGCTGAGAGCCTCCTACTGGTCACTTGTATTCATGATGAGTGCCTAAAAAAATGAGCCATTTCCACCCAGTCATTTTGAATTTAACCTAAAATAAGGCAAAGTCAAACACAAAGAGAAGGCACATGATCAGCAGGTGATGATAAACAGAGAAGGAAACTAAAACAATGACCAAACGGCTTTGATAAGCTTTCAGTTGTGCAGATGTGGACTCTTTTGGACAGAGATGAAGAGCTTTGTCTTAATCAGGACGTGTCCTGTGCTTGAGCGTGTTCAGCCAGCTTAGGGTTCACGTCACTGGTCACTGTTCCATCCTTATTACATGGGTAACGTCTGCTGTTTGTCAACGTGTGGTATCAAGATATGTATATTTTCATGAAAATAGCACCCTTGAAAGATAAATGGTGTCAATAGACAAAGAAGAGATTTCCTAGTCAGCGCTAACTAATCAGAAACAGTCATGGCGTATATGTTATTGCGCCTCAAGGACTGACTTAAACTGTTCCTTTTAACGTCTGTTTCTGATCCGTATTATTTTATTAAGTCCAGCATCTTGTGTACGACCATTACAGTTATCTGTTTTGCATCCTAGATGTCCTATAAATATCTAGCAAAGGCGTTTTTCTCATTTATTTTAAATGGCATTGTGAAATAACTAAGGTTTAAGAGAAACACCGTGTCTGAAGTTCGTCTGGGCCTCGAGCTGACTGTAGTAAATACGAACACTTTCACTTCATTTTTTCATCACTGCATTTCTAGCTCAATCATCTCAGAAACTTTCAAGCACAAGGGAATTCCCGCATGATCTTTCCCTCCGTAAACAATATCAGTGGCATCCTGTCACGCCCATATTGAGACAACGTCACTGCATGGACACGCCCACAGCCATGTAAAAACCATAGCCATTAAGATTCACGTCTAGGAACAGCCCAAATGATGTCGCTCCGCTTGTCTCATCATGCACCTTCTCTCTCCTGTCTACATTTCTCCAGCATGCGCATTGAAATCCCGTCGCATCTTATTATCCGTCATCATCGCAAAAAAGTCTTCAATTAAACCCTTTCCTCACACCGGCTCCTTGTAGCCCTTTCATCCCTCAAGTCACGTTCTCACAGTCACTTTCAGGGTGTTTTCACACTTGACCCAAATACCGAACGATCTTGAGCTTGATTAGGGGCGGAGCTCAAGATCACCAGTTTGCATCCACATAGAAGAATGTCTTCTGAACCACAGCTCGATTGGCCAATTCCACATGTCAGTTTTGCACATTCATGTTTGCAGAATGTTATGCACTAGGTTCATCTGTTTGCTGTTTCTTTATGCGTTCTTGTGGTACCAGCACTCAAGCAGCAAAGAACCACACTTTTTAGATGAAGGGCCAGTCATAATGCAAAGATACCTGCAACTCGCAACGCTTTCAGGGCAAGTGCTCGACCTCAAAGTTGAGCTAATTACAGTGCTAGGATCTAAAATCTGGTTTTATTTACTGTATCAATAACCATAATATCCATTTCCCTGGCTTCACAAAAGTAGAAAGAGTAAACAACACGACAAATTGAGCCAATCAGTTACCCAAGTTGACATGCAGCCCTGAGCGAGGACGATTTCAACACCTGATGACGAGCATACCGCAGTTTTGTTGGCTGTTTGTAACAGGACCAGGGACTGGATCTCTGAACTGCTTCTGGGCTTTGCAATTTGCAATTACACCAAACCCAAAATTGTGAACAAGACCTTACTCAGTCTCTCTCTCTCTCCCTCTCTCAAGGTTTCCAGGAATCCCCACTCGGTCTCTTGTGGGCTGCAGATGATCTTCCTCTCAGCGACCACACACACGATCTTTCTTTCTCCCGCTTGAGAATCACAGACTCTCAAAGTTCACTCTCTTAAAGATCCCAGATGTTCTTGTTCTCAGTCTCTCACACAAGGATCTCAGTCTCTCTCTGTCACACCCAAGGATCGCACCTCCTTTTAATAAATGACCACAGCCTCATTTCCTTTCTCGCAGCATGTTATCCTTCATCCTCACCCTCCCTTCTGTTCACCCTGACCCTGCTGCAGTCTACAGGCTTATAATCCCTTATAATCCCTTGTAATCCTTACTCTCAAAGTCCACCTAAAGCAACAAGCTCGAATGTGACATGTCTTCCCCGTTTACTCACACCTAGATCAGAAGTAAAACGATATTGACCCCTGCTACAACGTGAACTTTCATCCTTGCTAATCACTTAGCTCAAGTAACAGCGAGTTATCAGTGTTCATTTTTCTGGTCCTCTGTGAGAAAAATAAAGGATATTTCCTTGTCTCTGTCATCTCAGGGCTGCTCACACAGAAGTATTATAAAGTATTCATCTCCTCAACATCGCTTCATCAGCCACTTTCTCAACCATCTATCATATATACAGTATCTCTTTCAAAAATCAGGTTTAGTCTGTCCTTCAAATCCGGAGCTGCGTCTCTGTCCAACCTGCCGACTCTCCACTTTCACTCAGAGTCTATCTGGCTATGATTAACTTCCTCAGAAAGGTCTTTCATTGGATCCCATGCTACCTCATTTAAGGACTTCCAGATCACAAATCCACCAAGACCTCCTCTTCTAGACAAATTACAGATACCTCCAGAGCAAGATACAGGACCTCGGAAAGACTTGCGTGATACAGCTTGCATTAGTGTATCTTTCATGTAAGTTCTTTAGGGATCTGGCTGTCTCACGCAACGCACAACACACAACACACGACACACATCACACAACGCACAACACACAACGCACATCACACAAGGCACACCACATATCACACAACACACAACGCATCACGCACCAACTGCAGCACATGTTATCGGAGCTCTTCCTCTATTACAATATCTTTTGACTTATTTGTAATATAATCATGTTGACACAAACTAAGCAAAAAAAATGTCATCTGGTAATTCGAATCACGTCTGCCTAAATCTCTGTGACTTTACAAGCAGATGTTGCCTCTTGTGTTGTGGAAATAGTTTTTGTCAGCCGCAACATGCTGTACTTTTTCATTTTGGTGCGTGCATCAAGAGAATTTTTATACACTTCTGGCAATCACGGGATGATGGATGAGTTGGAAAAGCCTCCCAAAAATGTAGTCAGTATGTGTCCTTATAGGACCATCAGAAAGAAAAAAGCAAAAAAAAAAAAAGTCAAATGAAAGCAAATGTGTGATCCGGCGGGCTTATTAAATGGAAGCAATTGTTATGCCTAAAAAAGCATTATAAATAAATGTGCTCATGATCCAAAAATGTCATCTTCATGCGATATTGCACGCCCAGTATCACGGCTGTTAATCCCTTTATGTCTGGAGTCTTTTCCTCTTGCTGTGTTAGCCGTGACGTTGGACTGAAATCTACCTCAACTTACTGCACGTATACAGTACACCTTGCGGTTATGTCTAAACATTTAATCCAAGCTCCTGTAATAGTGATGCATATATACCTACACTGATGTTTCGTGTATACCAGTTCTTTATTTTTTAATTCTACTTTCTTCTTTTATTCCCAGTTCACATCCTGGGGTTTCTGCTTTAACACCACAATCTTCTCCAAACTGCTTTGCGGAGTGTGAGCCGTCCTGAGGAGTAGCACACACACTTCATTATCAGACGGTTACATACCTTACACATGTTTAAAAATCACCCAGGACGTGCACCACGCACATTCCTGGTCCGTTTGTTTATTTTTTCTTTGAAAACTAGGCTCTGTGGGCACTTCAAACATCTCGTCTAACACCCAGCATGCCTTGCTGACACACAGCGCTGTGCTCATCGTGCCTCTATTTATCACTGTCTTCATCTGGTTTACAGTCTCGAGTCATGAGTAGTAAGTCATAATCATTTTTACCTTGGCATTGCCGGATAATTAAATACCCAGAGTTCTTAATCTAAATATAGCCAGGTTTAATGATGGATGCGGCTCGTCGTTGTCCGTGATGTACCTGATTTGAGTCACGGAGTAATTTATCGCGTCATTCATGGTTTGGATTAGATGTGTTAGAGCAGGAGAACAAAATCTCTGCTCGGGAAAATCTGATAAATTCAGTGTTACAACATCAAGATTAGCAAAAAAAGAACTCATATATATCTTTATACTGAGGTCATCTCTAAAACGTGTTTACTTGTCCCAGCTTACCGACTACGCTGATAGCCAGTGATGTAAAGACTACAATCTAAAGCCAGAGCCAGAGCCAGAGCCAGAGCCAAATTCACACTTGACTTATACAGTTGTATGCAAAAGTTTGTGCACCCCCGACCCAATGACCCCATTTCTGAAGTGGAAAGACGTAAACACAACCTCTGCAGCAGTATACATTTTAAAATATAATTTTGCCTCAAAAGTTAACGCACAGTTACTTCATATTTCACCTGGCTGAAAAGTAGAAAAAGATATTTAAATAAGTAATCGTGCAGATTGGGTTTGGACATGCGAATTAAACTTGTTAGGCTTTAATTGACTCATTAGGACAGATTCTGTCAGCCAACAACCATGGGCTGACTGTGGATCTTAAAATGAAGCTAATTGATACGAAGCAGAGGAAGCCTATAAAAGATACAGCTACCAAATTTTATAACAGGAAATACAAGCTACATGTGACTAGATGTAAGATCTTTTCACTTGCTAAGAGTCATTTTTCAGTGGTTTTGTTTATGCTTTTGTAGCCGCATGTCTACGCCGAGACACTACACCACGACACCTTGCTTATACACCATGTACTTGGTGAATAAAACATCCTGATTGTGATTGTAGCATAAATTATAACTGTCTGTTAAGCCATTCTCTCCGGTGTTCATGCTGAGCGACACCAATCAGACTCCACTACACCATCAGATTCCACAGTAAAATGGAAACCGGATCCAGACGTCCTCATGGAGCTCGGGATTAAGCAGGGCTACGAGCCAGTAGCAGGGAAACAGATCTCACCCCGGAGCTCTGTCTATCCCAGGCCCGGAGAGTCAGCAGGAGGACAATGTTGTGGTTTCCATCTCGCCGGATGTCCCGGGATAGCGGGGGGTTCAAGGTTCCTCGTTGGATTGGGGGTAGAGATGGTGTCGTTTTAGGGTCACTGTCTTGAAGAGGAGCCTGTGTGTGTGTTGAGTTGAGTGTGAGAACAGGAAGCCTCGGAGACTAACGTGACATGACAGCTGAGTTGAAGCTTTCTGTAGGTTCATATATGCCTTCAGCACGTCGCTCTAAAGGAATTAATTACATTTATTTAACTGTAAATGGCAAATATAAAAGCACTCTTTCTTTTTACAAACCCAGTAACCAAAACCAGGTATCCTATATTTGTAAAGAAAGAAAAAAAACATCTCTAAATAAACAAACAAAGTAATAAATAAATACATTTTACACCGTTCTGTATAGTTTACACAGATAGCTGTATTCTAAATTAAATGTAAACGATGGACAGATGAATAAATAATGAATGGGAAAAACTTAAATATTTATCAAGCTGATAATAATAATAATAATAATAATAATAATAATAATAATAATAATAGTTGGTGGTGGTGTGGTACAGGGTAAGCAACCTTCAGCATGTTCATTTAATTAACTTTTTTTTTAATACATTTTTAAAAATATTATTTAAAAAACAATTATCTATTATTTTTTACTACTACTACTAATAATAATATAATATAGACTACAATAGTGTAATTCTATCAAGACAGTATGTAAACTTTAATACTTTAATAAATATTTTACTTTCTCAGTTAACCTTTTAAAAATATCTATAATAGAAAAAAAAAAATCTTGCAGCAACAACAACATTCATTAATGGCTAATATCAGAACGTGAAGAAAGTCTGTGTACAGTTCTCTTTTTTTACTTTAATTGTAAAACTGAAACTATTTTGTTTTGCTTATTACTCAGAATGTGTAAATAGATTTTAAAAAAAAGAAAGAAAAAAGAAAATATAATAGAAAAACTCTGGAATGGAAAAAAAGTCCATTACATGTGAAAACATGTGTAGAACCTAACATGATGTGTCTAAAAACACACACACACACACACACACACACACACACACACACACACAGAAATATCATGTTGTGTATATGATCCAAGTGCTTTTTTTTTTTTTTTGCTTTTACATTTTTTTTATTATTATTATTTGAACATTTCGAACGTTAATGCAGCATCACCTGGTGCAGCTTTGTGACAACGTCTACTGTTAAAGGTGCTCCAGAAATTACATTTGGGACAAAATTGAATTAAATTGCATTGAACTGAATTGAGAATCATTTAGCATGAGCATGTGTTGAATATGAAAATACTTTCACAAAACAGATGCTGTGTTTGCACTGCAGGATTCGGAATTGATTCAAGATTCACAATTCATATGATTCGTAATTGTATTTGTGTGTGTGCATGTGTGTGTGTGTGTGATCTCTGTGTTAACCAGAAAAACACATTAACCTGACCACATTTCGTATCGCATCAAAGACTTGGTGAACAATGATGACCCATAATGCTGCGGTGCGCCTGCACAGACTCAGATCAGAGATTACACCTGTAATCAGCAGGTGATTATGCCTTTCTGGAGCTTCCCACATCTTCTGCTTTATCCTTCCCATGATCCTCTTAGTGATACGAATTGAAAAGCCATCCTTTCCCCCCTGCTGATCGCTACAGCTATCTACATAAAGATTCCTGCAAAAGCAGACTGTTTCTGCTGAAAGTCATTATCAGAAAACACAGCATCCATTGTGGAGAGGTTTTAAAGCTACAGGCAGCAAATAATAGAAGCTGTGGATTATCATAATGTTATTGCTTTTTCAGTCAGCATGCAACCTTTTTTTTTTTTTTTTTTTTTGCTTAGTAGAATCTCACCTTAGTTCTGTCTTAGTGTGACGCTGGTTATCAGGGACAAAAACTACATTTTCAATTAGAAAATGAGAAAAGGGAGCAACAGGAGAGTCAGAGAGTCAGGATGTGCAACAGTGTGTGCCATGAGGTGGTATTATTGCACACTGTCGATTGCAAATGCATAAAATGAATAGAGAATATGTTTGAATGTGTTTAATTATGCAAGCATTGTTTATTTATGCAAATTAAACAATATGCGCCATCCCAACTTTTTTGAAACGTGTTGCTGGCATCAAATTCAAAAGGGTACAATTAAATATGAGTTTACATGATTTGCAAATCATCCCATTATGGATTTATTTACATTTTGCACAGCGTCCCAACTTTTTTGGAAAAAGGGGTTGTATGCCTAGAATTTGGTTTGTTTTCCTTTTATATGCAAATGAACAATTATAGTCACATTTTATCATCACAAAAGGAATGGTTCTGTTGTCACAAAATTTATATGTTATAATGTTATACATCGTGCCTCATAAACTCTAAAATTCTGGATTCTGATTGGTCAGAAAGGGTCTATTCATTTTCTATAACAGCAGCTCTGACAGTAGTGCTGCTGCACATCACAGCTTTATATTAACATGCTCGTTCTAATGTTATCGTTTCTATCGTACCAGCTCTATGTAATCTAAGGCTAACAATTAAATTATTATTTATTTTAAGTTTTTTTTAAATAAGTATTTTAAGTTTTATTTCATTTTTATGGTAAGAGCCTCCAGTGTCAGGGCTTCGTAACAGTGCTTTGTGAGGAGTAAAGTTTTCTGAAGAAGGGATTTTTGCATCGAGGTTTCTCGGTAACATGACAAACTTTGGGGGTTTTTTTTGTCTCAGTAACTTCAGGAGAGAAAAAACAGGCCGGTGAAGGAACGACTGTTGAGAACTGATTGGTTTCATGGATGCTCCACAACATTAAACATAACCGTAAATGAATAAAAAAAAAGAAAAAGAATCTTGTTATTTAATTAATAAACACTTGTAATCGTTGGAAAATCATTGTGGCGTAAGAGAAATAAAACGCTTTGAGACGTGCTGTTATAGGAAAACGGTATGAGGCTGACACTAATGATAAACATACGTACATTATCCTTGTCTGCCTTTTTTCTGACCCTTGCTATGGATCATGACCAGGACTCCCGAATAAACCCTAATAAATACACTTTCCATTTCCATTTAACCGACTTTGACTCCACTTCAACACGCAAACTCTTTCAGACGGATTTTATTTTACTGTAATATGTAGCGTGTCACGGCAAAATACAGCATGTGTCGACATCTGTTAGAGCACGGGTTATTTATTTGCATTTGTCTGCATATCTTTCTCTCCATCTCACTCCATCTTTCTCTCGCTCGCTCTCAGTGTCCTGTAGAGAGCAGGAGAGGGAGGAAAACAAAGCCAGGCCTGTTTCTTGGCCGCCTGCATGCTGTGCGGTGTTTCTCGGAGTGCTGAAATCTTAACCGTGTTTGCACAGCATTAATTCAGAGTATTACTGAATTTCCTACACAATGTATGATTTTCTTGGCCGGTCTTTGTGTTAAAACTTTTTACACCAGTTTTATATCATGGTTGTGTGAAATGCGTACACATTTTACTCATAAATACCAGTTTATTAAGTAGTACAGACGTACCCTCATTCAAACATCGCTGTTTCCCGAGGGTTCATTGAATAGTTCGAGGAAAAATCCATTATGAAATACTTGCATTTTTATCTTCATGGGTTAGCACCTTCCTTCAACATGTTGGTCTGTTTTCACTTTAGTTAAAGGTTTCCTAGGTACAGCCTTCGCTTCAAGTCTACCTAATGAGAGCATTGCAGCAGAGCTTTAGTCCTTTCATCTATTTAGTCCAGCTCTCTTGCCTCCTCATCTGTACACACTGCTCAAACACATTAGGGGTAATTAGGGGTTTTAGAGGCAATCCAAACCATGCTGTTGTAATCCATTAAATCACATGCGGTCTGAATTTTACACAGACGATCCACAATCGAGGTCAAAACAGTTACCAAAAAAATAAAGACAAATATGTGAAACAAGAAAACAAGACTCAGTGATATACACTATACAGAAATGTGAGGCGATGCTAGGAAGAAACAGCAGGGTGTATATAACAAACCCATTTAAGGGTAAACACAGAACAGGAGAACACATTCAGATAACAGACCAATAACATTCGTGTTTGTTTTAATTTCTTACTCCCAACGTCTCACCTGAGCTTCTTATTTTGTGTTGTTTTGTTTTTATGCACTTTTTTGTTTTTTTTTTGTTGATTCAACTTTTCAGATCTCTGATGTGACCAAAAGAAAAATCCCATTGGTGGAAGCAGTTTTTGATAATGGCGACATGCTGTTCCACTTCTGTTAGGATTAAATGCTGAACATGTACTGGTGTTTGAGAAAAAGTGTGAAAGCAACTTAAATCCTACGTTTTCTGCACGTTCGTTGGCCTCCTAAGGGCTCAGTTTCATTGCTGGATCAAGATGTAGAGCCTTGATATATCCTAGCCATGAGAGTAGACATGTCAGATAACTTAATCTGGTTATTTTAATCAGGTTTGCACATGTGGTTCAAGAGATGAATGAACTCATTTGGAATGAGGATGAACAATCATCACATAAGCCATATTATAAAGGATATGCAACATGGCCTTGGTCAGTTTGACAGCTTCCTTTTCTTCTTAAGTTACTTCTTCTGTTACTTAATCCCAGTCAGAGATCCAGTTTGAGTTTTTCATTACCATGAGAGCAAGAATAGGTGGCGTAAAGCTCTGGGTTGTTGTTTGAGAACTGGTATTCGGAGCTGTCTACATGACCTCCTTGTCATTTCTGTCATTTTATATGCAACAGGAGTTTCTTGTGATACCTCGGGGTTAAGAAGATACAGCACGTGAATCATATGCTAACATTCTCGATGCTCAGTGCTGATCACTTACTAGTATTTTTTTTCAAAATGAATGCCTAAAACATTCCAACAATCTATAACTAGTAAGATCCTCGCAAACTTCTGTCATTTTTTTTTTTGTTCTTCTGTTCCAAAGAAAAGTAGCAGGAATACACTGAAACAGTTCTGACTTTCACGAAAAGTGAACACACACACACACACATCCACACACAAAAATGAGTGCAAGACTCTTCCAGGAAAAAAAGCAAGGGTAATTTTCTGCCTCTTCATGCTGATTCCGAACACGTGTCCACAGTTCATTCCGTAATCCACCATGCAACCTTGCAAATGAAAACATACTTTGGTCTCCTCTCTTTTTCCACGTTTTGTTTGCCTTTCTGCCAGAAGCCATGTTGTGTTTTGGCCCAAATGCATGCTGTGGTTCTGCATGTGTCGGCGTTCAGATATACAGGGCAAAGAGAATGATTTAAGAGTCCACATATTTGAGTACAGCATATGTAAAGTGTGAATAAATCTATACATATGGCCGTGTACAGTTGGTAGACCTTCTTAAAACTTGGCAACTTCTTAAAGTATTTCTTTTGTACATAATTGACCAATTATAATGTAATAGAGCCCTGTGATTGCGACTGGCATCCCATCCAGGGTGTGTTCTCACCTTTGTGCCTAGGATTCTTGGGACAGGTATCAGATCCACCACACCCTGACCAGGATAAAGGGCTTAGTGAAGATTAATGAATGAATAATTGATGTGCTAAATAGATGTACAGGTTGGCGCTGTGACACAGAGGGTAATTTTGCCAGCTCACGGCTCAATGATCCCTTTCCGTGTCTCTGTGGAGTTCTACCCAGGTCCATATGAGCTTACTCTGGGGTGTTCGGTTCCCTCCTACCTTCCAAAAACATGGCAGTAGCTTTCCTGGAGACATTCTGCTCTGTGATGTACTGGTGTCCTAGGGTAATCCGGGGTGTATTCCTGCCTCTCTCTCAGTGTTCCTGGGATAGACTCCAGATCCACCATGACCCTGACAAGTAGAAAGTGGCTACTGAAGATGAATAAATGAAGTAATACAAGAGGACAGCAATGCAATGTAAGTGCCCAGAAAATAAAGGTGTTATCCTAGATAATGTCTGAAAAGGAACACTGGTGGAATTGAGAGATGGAGCTGTTTGGAGAGGAGGAGAAGATCATTCCACATCTGTGCAAATATCTCCATACTTTTAAAATCATTGTACTTAAACTAAAAAAGAATCACTTTCATTTGTCAGGTTTAGACCTTGTCATGGTGAAGGGGTTTGTGTTCATTGGTGAAAATTGGAGCTATGTCATCGGGAGATTATTGCACCCCATTGGGGCCACCATTGGTGAACAGATCTTAAAGGAGTGATCAGACAAAAAGTGATCTTAAAGACGACCATAAAAAAATAGAAAAAGACCAAGTGTACCATGCCCAGACTAGGGTTCCCAGGTTTCATCCTTGGAAATAGGCCTGAGGTTTGATTCCACAGGCAAGACTCTGGTGACCAAGCAACCCATGTAACATGTGGGCACTCACCATCTTGAGTGTTTACTACATACAAGTTAATGAGCATGGACAATTCAGGTGCATTTCCAGTCACTTTTCCATTTCCATGTGATAGACTAGACTATGGGCTGTCAATCTTTTCCGCAAAGTGCTGGTGTGGCTACAGGCTTTCATTCCAGCCAGGCTCCTGGACTAGACCCTTGGAATGGTACTGTTAGAATTTGCATCAGACTGGCATAGTTTAACATCAAATGCAAATGTGATCTGGAAACAAATATGCAGATTTATGAATGGTTATTGTTATTGTATGCAATCAAATTGCTTTCATTTCTTAGGATTCAGTATCCTCAGGTGCAGCTGGCAGGTTGCCTCTTCAAAAAAAAAAAAACAATATTCTCCCAAACATTCATCTTACGCTTGTGGTAGCTGCACTTGTTTCACTTCATGTAGTCTTGTGTGTGTATGGCACAAGTGTTTTGTTATCCCACAGTGTTTGTGTGACATTGGGTTGCGGTCAGGTCATGCCTCCTAACCAAACTGCAAACCATGAGATGCCTTGATGAGCAACAAGCTCTCGGCGCTTTTCCACATGCAAGATGGATTGCTGTCCCAAACACAGAGGCCTGTAACTGATTTCCAGTGTTAGAAAAGACACGGGTTAACGGCATGGGTTTTGCCATTGGCTGTAACGGATGTCAATCAGGATGGCTTGAGAAAGAGATGGATCCCCCTGCTGATCCGTAAGAGCGGTTTGTTTTAGCAATGTGGGCAAACCTGAAGGAGCACTGAGGGTTGGAAACCACATGCTAACACACCAGGGGGTTAAAAACCCAACAAACACAGCAGGCTGACAACTTGATTTATGACTGAGGCTTTGAGCCAGGCCGAGCTGAGTAGAGTAAGAGCGAGAGGGAGTTAGAAAACGCTGATTAATGTACTGTCCGATCTGACTCACAGAAGAACGTCTTTCAGTACTGGGTCAGTGAGATGAGCTACCTTAATGCGTCAGGTGTGGTGGCAGCAAATGTTTATTCTACATGAAAACAAGTTAAGGAGCATGGTAAGAGCACGTCATACTAAGGTCTTTGCAAAACTGGAAAAATCAATTGCTGTAATTAAAATAATTTGGCAAATTATTCAAATAAATATACAGCCTTACTGACTTTACCATAAATGCCTCATATCTCCGGAAGTTAGTTACACCCTCAGCTTCACCAGGCTGCATGTTCATGTCCAGACAGCATCTCACTAAATTATCATCGTTCCGCTGAAAAGAAATAGAGCACAGTCGATTAAGATCCGTGCAGGTAGAGCTGCAACTTGAGTTCAGGTGTGAAGATATACAGGTAGGAGATAAGAAAGTGGGTGGATTTTTTTTTTATCAGTAAAACAGATTGAATACTTTAACCAGGCTCAGAATCAAGCTTTTGAGCCCACGTTCTCCCCATTTCCAATGTCTACTCCCTAGCTAGTTCTATTTTATGCTTACCCCATATGAAGCCACCACATTTTCTGAACTGCAGATATCAACAGGTGATTAAACACACTTGGAGGAGAGCACTAATTACCCGGTATATATAGTATGAGCTCACATACAGATGTCCATGATTAGAAAGTGTCACTCTTATTGACGAGAAACGCTGGAACGGCATCCCGACCTCCCAGACATGAATCCAAAGACCGTCAAGATTTTAATTGAAGATTTCAGACTCGATGTGTTCATGGTTTTTCAAAACAGTAGAAGGATTGTATCTGTCCATCAAACTAGGGGATTAGGGTGGGTTGTTAACAGCAAGGAGATATAACTAAGGCATCCTCATTTTTGAACTATAGTGAGTGAATACCACGCAAGCTGGTTTTTAGTACAACTTCACTCTTAAATCATTGTTAAATTTGAAATTTAGAGTTAAGGAGATGTTTATTAAGCCTTTATGGAAGGAGTCTAGAGTGTCAGCACTTTGTAGCAGTCAGAGGTGAAACTGTAACGTTACGTTTTCTGACACAGGAAGGTTTTCAGGACAAGAGATTTTTGATCCAGTTTCTCGGTAATATATGACTTCTTTCTTGTCATACACTAGTGCAAGAGGAAAAAACCTTTGAGGCATGTTGTTATTGGAAAGTAATCAACTCCATGGTGGTAACAGTACCTCCGCTTCATCACTACCCCGTCGTGGATTATTTCTCTGTAACAGCACACCACCTTACATGTTTAAGACTTGTAGCTCCAGTACAAAATTAAAAAAGCAAACTTCCGACATCAAACGTCCTGGATGATCGATTGCATTTGAGGTAAGTGGAACATTTGTGTAAATTTGATTGTATGCCAGTTTAGTTACATGGCAGCCAGTCAAAGGAAATCACCTAAAGATGTCTGCGCATGTGGCTTTTCATCTTTCCACTTCTGGCCTGGTCAGATGAGGCACTCCGACGGTAATGTGGTTCTTATTTTCATCCACTCTTATATCATTAAGCATGTAGACGTACGATTTTGTTTTTAAAGATGCTGGACTGGAAAGCTAAATGAGGCACAGCATTGGTAATTTGAGAAATAATCCCCCTTTGGCCCAACACCGCTGCACTTTTTTTTCTTCTTTTTTTTTTAATTATTATTATTAAGTGGAACCAATTTCCCAGCCTGACCACTTACTATCCAAGAAAGAGAAGAAAGACAGGATGAGGAGCCACATTAATCCCCGGGTTCCTGTTGACGTTGGCTCTGTCTCGCTCAATGTTCTGTGCCTCTTGAAAAGAAAAGGAAAATGGTGTCTGATGCTGGGAGCTGTTCCTGGCATCGATTGAACACGTGTAGATGTTTGAAATTAGAGCGCTTTGAAAAGGGGCCATCCGTGTTTGGATCGCGACAGCGTGAGGCGTTTGATTGATGACAGTCACCGCCTTGTGAGGGCAGAATCTTTGGGGGAAAAGAGAATGAGAGCATTTTATCGGCTTATTACTGCACATCGGCGTATCAGGGATTAGGAAGGGTGACGGCGATGGTGAGTGGAAGGCGGCAGACCGCTTCAATAGGCGCCTGTTTTCTCTTAACACGCTTTTGTTAAAATCACTGGCATGATGAACGCCACGAAGGCCCAAGCTGTTACATTTTATGAAAATCGTTTCCTCTTCAGGTGCTTTTGCGTTTGGAAAAATAGGTCTCGCCTTCGAAGTGGCACAGTTGTCTGTTAATAATATTAACTAACTGGGTCCTAATGATGTGAGTGGAAAGTGGAGGGCCGTGAGTTTTCCACAGCCGGCGCTTGAATACGGATCCCTGAGGCTTCAAACACGGCCTGAGATTTATCACACTCTAGTTCACTCACCTCATCTGGCCATGGCATAATTCACACTCGCACACACTCTCTCACACACATAGGAGAACTCCCACACTGCCATGTGTAAATGGGTTTACAACTTATCAGAATCAGAACATACTTTATTTCGGTATTTTTCCAATCTTCAGGTGTCCAGGTTGGGCGTCACATCAGATTCCTGTTCTCGGCTTACAGGAGCGGAACCAGATGTGATCTTCTGCTGCTGTAGCTCATCCACCTCCAGATTCACCATCTTGAGACACTTTTATGTTTACCACGGTAGTAAAGAGAGGTTATTTGCGTTACCATATCCTTCCTGTCAGCTCAAACCATTCTGGCCTTTCTTCTCAAACCTCTCTCATTGACAAGACATTTTTTCCATTCTGATATTTGTTGTGAAGATTAACTAAACCTCTTGACCTCTATCTACATTATTTTACGCGTTTTGTGCTGCTGCCACCTGATTGGCCGATTGCGTAATTGCGTGAACATGCAGGTGTACAGATGTTCCTTATGAAGTGGATGGTGAGTCTATGTGTGTTCATTATGTGAGGGCATTATTGCTGTTCAAATTATTGTAGTCCACCTGTCATGTTGATGTATCTAATAAATATAGGCTTAATAAATTATAGATGGCAAACTGTCCAGCTTGAATAAGTAGAAGAGACCAAGTATGGTCATCTAGAGGAGAGATTTTTGCTCGCTAACCGATTTCCATCATTTGATAAACAATTTGTCTGCAAACTTACAAAAGTTAGCATCATTTACCAGGAAATTGAAAGGAAAGTGCTGAAAACATGAATCTGAAAAGAGTTACTGGAAATAGATGTAGATGAATAATTATATAGTCACCACTCTGTTCGAATTTTTTCACTCTTAGCTAAAACCCTGGATTGTAACATGCTTGTTTTTTAGTTTTGCATGATTACAACACTTCTGTCTCCGTGTTTCCCGGACGACGATGTTATTTTCCCCCGTCGTGCCTCCAGCCTTCATCGTCCCTGTCCTTATACGTCCATGATTCCCAGAATGTGGCCACCCTCAGCGACTCGGCTCGGAGTCAGCGTCTCGCACTGATCTCTGAGGGAGGCGCAGGCATGACACGAGAACGTTAAAAGTAATTTATTGCAGGGAGTATCTGAAGATCTGAGCTCCAGATCGGCCGCGGATCTGCTCTCGGACGCAGCCGCCAAGTCCTACTGTGTCTGGAGAAACTGCTTTGTTTGAGAGCAGGAGGATTGTTTTTGCTTTTGATATCAATCAGTGGCTTGTGTCACATTTATGGCTCTATTAAAGGGTGTGTTTTCCAGGCTTGGAGTCTCGAAATGGGAGCAGAAACAGATTCATGTTCTAGATTATGGCATCTCCATCCATCTCTATAGAATCATGTTACAGCTTACATAAATATAAATGGCGTCAGCTTTGATCAGATAAAAATTTTCAAAATGTTGTAAAGAACTAGACGATTACAACGTTAGATCTGTGTTGAAGTATAATCTTTTGTTAAATTTGTCCTTGGTTTGAGCGTTTATTAAAGCCCAAACAACTTTAAAGAATCGATTCTACAATATTTCTTCACATTTTCATAACTTTTCTGTGTCAGGATTAGAGGCAGGACATGCTCGATATGCCGTCTCTAACTCATCATCCATAGCATGTCAAAACAGGCATTAAAGCATAATCCATAATCGTGAAATGGGTAAAAAGTGAACGAGGCAAAACGAAGCAGATTTTCAAATAAGAAAGCTGAAATGGATGTAGCCTTATGTACACATTACACCTGTGGTTAAATAAGTCTCATGCCAAAGCGCTGTTGTATTCTCGACTCTGATTGGTCAGAAGGTGTTGATTAATTTTCTATATCAGCAGCTCTGATTGTAGTGCAGGTTTATTTTAAGGCCAAGTTATACTTCTGGGTCGAATCTACACTGTATCCGGTTGTTCTACAGAAATGTCTTCTCTGCAAAATCTGCTATCACGATATTGTGTTATTATAAATATATAAAGTGTGAGGCTCTATAGCAGCTGTAGATCATTATGACACCAGTTTAATCCTGTGGATTTAAACACTATGGCCTTGTTTTTGTGCCTCCTTCATGAGTGTGCAGTGGGACCTCAGCTTCGAGCCGCTCATACCGCTGAGATAAAACACTTCAGAAATGCTTGCTGTGAGAATTCAATTGGTCTATAATTAATCACACAAGGTTTCTATTTCCCCAGTAAATCTTTCTCAGAGCAACATTTTGTCTGTGTTATATTCTGATTATTATTTCTACACTGAAACACAGAACTCTACTTGTGTGTAAAAGCAGTAAATTCTGCTTTTGAAAATTGTTTCATGCAGCGCCAGACACACACTTTACATGCGAGTATAAATAATTCACCTTTCGTAATCATCGACGCTGTGCCTACAGCGTAGAAGTAGAAATCAGCCTTTAATTCGTTTGTTCTACTATTTTACCATTTCTATAGTAACAGCTCATTCACAGGGACTGTATTTCCATATAAACCTAATTTTAAGAATTTAATAAAGAAATCTGTGTAATTGTTGACGTGGTGAAGTTTTCTGTAAGTTTATGGAAGGAGTCTCCGGTGTTGCAGTCCAAGGTAATGCTCTAACTTTACGTTTTCCACTTATAGGAGCTAACTTGTTTTTTGCAGATGTTCTATAGCATTAACTGCAACTGTATATGGATATAAAAAAATTGGCGCTGGATTTATTTTTCTACTTTCCCCCAGATTTTCTCCCTAATTTAGTTCCTATCCATCAGTTAGGTCCCCGCTGTCGGCTACCAATCCGGAAGGATGAAGCCTGCAGATCCACCCAATATGCATTTATGAGCTCATTGACGCTCGTGATTGGTTAGTGTTGTTGTGATTGATCAGGGAGAGAGTGTAAGGCACCCCTCCCTTCCTGAAAGTGCGGCCAATTTTAATCTCTTGGGCTCTTTAATGAATAAAATTTGTAATCGTTGGCAAACTGCTGTAGCATGAAAGGAATAAAGCGCTGTAGGTTGTAACTATGGCAAATTAATCAACTTCATGGTAAAAGTATCTCTGCTTCATCACAATACCTAGTTATTGATTATTTTCCAATAACAGCATGACACTTTTCCTAACTTAGCAGTTCCACTCTGTTAACTTTACACATCCTATAGGATTGTTTATATAAGATTCAACTTAGGCATATTTTGGTGTTTTTCTGCACTGTATTTTAAAATTTTAACTTTAAATTAAAGACTTGTAGGCTACTAACTCTTAATGCATAATAGTTAGTTTTATATACAGTTGCAAAAAAGGAAGTGAGAGGAATGTAGAAATTAAAAGTGAAAGGAGAGAGAGAGTAAATACAACAGATCAAGCAAAAGAAGCAAATGCTAGCAGACAGGTACAGGCGCTCTCAGCCAACACTTACAGGAAGTGCTGAGTACAGAGCAGGCACTCATTAATCAGGTGGGATACCTGCACCATGCCGGCGATGGGCCAAACCAAACACAGCAGGGGGAGAACTCGGCAACAAACTCCCAGTTTTCCCGCCATGTATGAGAACGTCTAATTAATAACCGAGCCCAACCTCACCAGGGTGTAATTACAGGCCCGCTGAAGTTGTCACTTTTCGTCTTCTTCCGAAAACAGAGCCAGCCTCAGCCGCAGACTCTGACCTCCGAAAATCACAAGGGGCTTTACATTCATGCTATATATTAGAAAAGTTTATGTAAGCCCTGCAGCAGTGTTGGTCAGTTCTAGAGAGGTTTTAGAAAGATTTATGTAAGCGGGGATCGTCCACGCTGGGTTTGGCTCGGGGAAAAGCCTCAGCGGGAAGTGTTCACAGGTCATCAGATTTGTGAGGTGTTAATATTTTTTGCAGAGCGCTTCGGCCATGAGCTCAGGTCTGAAAGCACGTTACACGCAGTCAAGTGCAAAAGCTCTGTGGTCCGTGCTGTGCTCAGCTCAGTCCGACCGGGAGCGTAAATAAGGAAAACGTCTGTATATGTGCGAAAATTACCTCAACGACTTTATAGACACATTGAGTTCTTTTTACTCCTACTAAACTAATTATTTTTATTTTTATTATTTTAGTTTTCATACTAATTTCCAGCGGTTTTTTTAGCCATAAAAACTTAGTTTTAAAAACGGTTGCCATGATCCAGTTTTGTGTCGCTCCTGCTTCAGCTCACCAAGACCCTTGATGCTCCAGTGTTGTGAGTTTAGTGACTGTTTGAGCAGATGTTAGCCACTGTACTGCACTCCATATGGCACTGATCACCATTGTTCCCAAGGACCAGTCACTGATCACAACTATTTTCAACCACCAGACACTAAACCCCATTGGGTGGTGCAGTAGTGGTCCAGGCCACCTTTGTGTGCGGAGTTTCTCCCCGTGCCTGCATGGGTTTCCTCCAGGTACTCCTGTTTACTCCCACAGTCCAAAGACATGTGGATCAGGTCAACTGGCTACACTAAATTGCCTAAAGATGTTAATGAGAGTGTGAATGGTCCCAGCCACTGGGGTGCACAAGTTAGTGTGGTCGTACTGACAGTCCCAAGCCAAGACAAATTGGGAGGGTTGCATCAGGAAGGTCATCCAGGGTTAGGGTTAGTGTAAACACGTGCCAAAATCAATGAGCAGACGATGGATGATCCCCAAACAGGAGCAGCCAAAAAAAAAGATGAAGAAAGCAGAAGAGAAGGAGACTCTAATTACCGTGGTTCCCATACCACAATCAGTGATCACCACTGTAACCAATGACTAAACACTGATCACAACTGTTCAGCCACCAGACACTAATCACCACTGTAACCAATGATAACCATTGTGACCCATGACTACCCCCTGATCTTAGCTGTTCCCACCAATCACCATTGTTCAACAACAACCACCTACTGTAAATTTTTTTAGGCATTTTGCAAAGGTCAGTATGGGTTACTGTAATTCTGAGCCTTGTCTTGTAATTGTTGCCTTGTTTCTTGATTCTCATATTTTCAATTATGTTTTTTGTTGTTGTCGTTTTTCTTTCTAATATTCTTACTTTAGGATAGTGTACTTCCTGGGCTTGACCTTGTCCAGATTGTGTTCTGATGAACTAATTTTATGCAGTCTGACTGAGTTTTGACCTTGACTATGACTATAATTCTTGAATTTACATCCTGTTCTCTGCAGTACAGTTCAGCTTGATTTTATTTATATGGGGTTTTCAAGGTTGGCCTTTGCCACAAAGCAGCTTTACAGAAATCTTAATAATGGCTAAATTTGTCCCTAATGAGCAAGCCAAAAACAACAGTGGCAAGAAAGAACTCCCTGAGACAAAATAAGCAAGAAACAATAAGGGGAATCTTGAGTACAAGCATCAGGCAAATGGGTCTGTAATATCAAACTGAAGTTCTCCAATGTTCAAAAGGTGTAAGACAATGTACAGTATACTGTGTGCAGAACGCAAACAGGGACTCCAGCATGGCTAGCTATGACAGTGCAACTAAAGAGAGAGCCAGAAGGTAACACAGGCATGAGGGCGCCCTGGGACATAAAGCAGCCGGGCATGCAATTCCATTTGTTACGTTGCTGCCTCAAAAATATATATCCCCAGTCATCATATACATTACTTTTGTGCCTTTTACTGGCTTTGATTAACGTCTGAGGTCAGTGATTAACCCAGTGGCTAATAAATCAATTGCGTCCAGCTGCGGTGTCTCATTTTTCCCCAAAAACAGATTTAGATTTTATTTGCGTTTATTGGTCGTTTTTTTAAAAAAACAATAATCCTATATTATGCCTACTACATCATCCTGCCAGCCCTCGTCTTCTCTCGTCCTTTACAAGATTCTCGCGTCTACTTTTTTCTCACTGCTGGGGTCAGCATACTACACACTTTTCATACTTACACGCTTGTGACTTTTATTACTTTTATTGTTTATTAGCCCAGGGTTGCCAGGTTGGATGGTTTTCAGTGCTTTTTGACCTTTGAACAGGGTGACCCAGCAATCGTGGACCGTTTTTTGGAATGAAGGTCAGGTTTCAGGAGCAAGGATTGGACATCTCAAACTTTTTAACCCTGTCATTAACATAAGCATGTGACTTGCACCACAGTGAACTTCAGATAGGCTGAGTCCTCGCCTTTTACACTGCTCTCTTTCATTATCCACGTGCACTAGACGCCCTCGCCTCTGCCAGTCTTTATTTTGTCTCTATGCAAATGACTCTTTCATGTTTTGCATCATTTTTCCTGACCTGATTTTATTCACTGCAAAAATACTAGAGGAGGAGGAAGAGGAGGATGGTGCCATGAAGCAGAGACAGCAATTTGAAAAACAATCAGAATATTAAAAAAAAAAAGTTAAAACTACCTTATAATAATAATCAGTTCCAAAATAACTGAAAATTGTCATTTATTAATAGCATAAAAAATTTGATTAATGGTGATTAGGGCAAAAATGTATTTTTCCCTTTCATTATTTTGTTTCCTAACTTTTTAGCTAATTTCTTTTTTCTCTTTTTTGTCTCTTTTGCTACATGGGATTTTTTTTTAATCTTCTTTACTTCATAAATAAATAAAAAAAGCTAAACTGAAAATAGATAAGGTGAGATGAACATAGAAAAAAACAAAGGGAACTGAAAAGTGATATAAAAAGAAAGATAATATTGTAATATTTTTATCGACTACACATCAGTTTGTTAAATACCTTTTACATGGATGCACTCCTTAGTTGACGATTATTTTTTTCTTTTTGTGTTTTTTAAATTTATAATAGATTTATAATTTATTTATATATCATAGTTTTACGAATTATTTATCTACCTTCTGTTTTTGCTAACACAGAGGGTGGAAAACACGTAAGGATTTTCAGTGTTAATTGCAACCCTTTATTACTGTAGTAAAAAGGAGAATATGCACGCTGTATTTCATGCTTTTGGCTTTAATCAATAAGGATAAAAAAAATGTGGAAGGATTATTTTATGAGAGATCAGATTCCTTGAAATCTTTATTCTACTCTGCAAAGGAGTAAAATTAATACTTGTAAAGAGAAAGACTGGGATTTTATCACCTGCGTTGAACATATTTTCACTTGTTAAGCTTCGGTTTACTAGCGTTAGCAGCAGGATTGTGTTTTTATGACCTGTCTGCATGTTTCTTCAGTTTCAGCACACTGCAGAGTTATTGATACGGATTCTGACAGCAGACTCAGTGCTGGGTTTAGTGATGGATGTGGAAGCTGCTGTGCGCTAAACTGAATCCAGCTCTCTCTCTCTGTCTGTCTCACACACACACACACACACATACACACACATTCATACCTAGGTGCAATTTATAAAAGCCAGTCCACCTGGAAGTGGGAGGAAACCAGAAAACCGGAGAACTTGGATGAAACCCACACAAACCTAACCTCAGGATTGAACTGGAGCTCTGAGGTGACAATTAACACACCTAGGCTAAAGATGTCAGTCATTCTCATTTTGTTCCAGATGTTTCCATTTCCATTTCTTTTGCCAAGTCAACACTGATCCATTTATCAGTAACATCTACACTGTTCACATTAGAGGTAATTGAGTGATGCTATAGATTAGAGACAAATTTATTTCAGCTTTACGTGACTGTTATCTGAATTCCAGTGGGTCAAATGTTGAGTTTCTCATTACACAGTCTGTTGTCATAATTAGGAGTACATTAGGAGTGCAGCTGTGGCTATATACCAGAAGCACACCATCTCTGTGAAGCTCATGTTCTGGGGGTGTTTTGCTGGAAATGGGGTTGGAGCAGGTCAGAAAATAGAGGAAAATTAGCATCAGGAAGAAAAATTGCATCATGAGGAAAGAGGATTATCTGTAAATACTAAAGCAACACCTCAAGATATCAACCAGAATGTTAGACATGGGTTGAAACTGGGTGTTGAGGCTGGGTATGTGTGCACTCCTTAGGCAAACCCAAAATATTAAGCTTTTAATGGTCTCAAGAAAAATCACTGGGCAGAAAATGGACCAGAAGTAAAAAAAAGCACTCCTGAGGCCTCGGCCTTTTTTGCTGGTCGATGCTCGTTGCTGAAACTGTCGGGGGGAAAAGCTGGAAACAGGGAAGTTCACGTACATAGTCTTCTGGTATGCAAAGAGAAAATCATGAAAAGATTGAAACGTTTAAATGATATAAAATTGAAACTAACGTGTCTGGGGGTTCAAACTCTCTTCTGTTGGAAGACTTTAACATCGAGTGGAACAACACGGACTCTTCTTTCTGTAAAAAGCCATCTGCGAGTTTACCCACAAGCCTTCAACATTTAAAGGGAATCGAGGGAAAAGCTGCACCACACCGATTTACTTTATCTATCTGCTTCATTCTTACTCATTTTCCTGACCAGTGATTTGCCATTTAGACTGTTAAAAGCTTCATGTTTTGCAATATTAGTTTTGCCTCTATATTTTGCCCAGGAATGTATAGTTTTGGTCTCAGCTGAATATCTCTCTTCTATCCCTTGCTCTTTAGCTCTATCTGCCCCCTCTCTCTCATCATCATCATCATCTCTTAATTACAGAGGGAGACTAAAAACTGGTTGTAGGGCATGTGACTGTGTGCATGTTTGTATTTGTTTATTACAAGCATATTTATGTGTCTGTGTCCTTGAACATGTGTGGTAGGCCTGCATGCGTGTGTGTGTGTGTGTGTGTGTGTGTGTGTGTGTGTGTGTGTGTGTGTGTGTGTGTGTGTGTGTAGTCAGTGTGTGAGGTTTTTGTGTATTTCATGACTCTTCGTG
>JAQQZX010000040.1:2172196-2184717 GCA_030068355.1 Notoglanidium maculatum
AATTGTGCTCTTTAACGGAGTTGAACAGAGTGTGTGTGTGTGTGTGTGTGTGTGTGTGTGTGTGTGTGTGTGTGTGTTCACATCTGACTACTCTGGGTAAACAAGCTTAGTTTCTGCCTTTTCTTGATTTTATTTCTTGGAAATCTCTCATTTCTACAGAATCCCACATTTCCCCTGATCAACGACGACGAGCCAAAAGAAGTCCAAAATCAGAAAATGAGAAAAAACGATTAAAAATATAAAAAACAAAAACTTTAATGCACTTAACAAGAAGGAAGTGGTGAGCCAACAGGCAGGAATTTAGCTCACCCTTACACGCACTAGCATTGTGAAAGTGCAGCAAGTTCGTGTGTGTGTGTGTTTGTTGCACTAAGTTGAGAGATTCTCCCGTGACAGGACACTTGCTCCTATATCCAGTTGCCTGGCCCTATGCCATGCCCCTCGCCCCCCTCCCTCCCTCCCCCCTCGTTATACTATCTGTGTGAGGACCTTCATGACATAATGATTAATGCAGCTAATCAATGCTACACCTACACTTAAACCTAATCCTAACCTAATGAAAAGAAAAAAAGAAAAAGAAAATAAACTGTCAGATATTACCATCTTTGAGGACATTTGGTCCTCATAGGGGTAGAAAAACACACTCTCTCTCACACACACACGCGCGCACTCACACTCTCCTCTCTTTCACCAATCACACGACATGTTTTGGGTTCTTGCCCAGGTTGCCACGGCAACCTTGTTTACCGTTGCCCCAGCAACAGTTCAAACACTGAAAAAAAAAAAAAAAAAAGGAGGAAAATTCCCCCTGCCTCGACAAACAATCACGGCATGGTTGTAAAAAATTAGTGTTTGGGAGAAGGATATCCAAAAAAGCAGCGCTTGACTCACCCACTGTGTGTGCATGTGCGTGCGCGCGCGTGTGTGCATGTGACACACAGAAATAAACAAGCTGGATTAGAAACGCCCAGAGACCTGAATGGAGTTCAAAACTTTATGACCAACAGAGCAGATAAGTTTGTATTCAGTTCAGGAGCTATTAAAAACCCGCACGAGATTTAAATATATATGGATATAAATATGTTTCCCTGATTGACAAGAGAAAATCTGGCAAGAGACAAAAAGCAGGGATGAGAGGTCTGAGCATGTGCGTGTGTTTTTATATTTTCTTGATTACCGAACGTCCCCAAGGATAGGAACATCTGTCAGTTTTGTGGCTTGTCCTGAAGATGAAGCTTTAAACTGAAGCATCCTTTAAAAAAACTAAAAGAGCGGAAACGTTTCTTGTGTGCGTGTATGTGCACGTGAGTGTGTGTCTCCGCCTGGCGGAAAGGTTAATTGGCATGACTGGAAAGGTGCTGAGTGAGGGATGAAAGGTGCTTGGGAACAAAAGGTGTGAGATGAACTGGGAGAGTAGAGGGGAGGGACTGGAAGAGAAAATTAAACCAGAGTTCCTGTAATGAGAACTGTAATGCTAACACACACACACACACACTCGTCCTGCAGGTAGAGGAGTGAAGAACACCGGTCACAGAGACGGAGTGAAGGATGAGAGTACCTCACAGTGGTCCCTGTAGATGTTCTGGAGCTTCTTCACGTCGTTCATGGCGATGCGCTCCGGCAGCGGACAGGAGTCCAGATCGAGGGAGGGGAACGGGGGCAGGGCGTGGGACACGTCTGCAAAAGACACACACACACACACACACACACACACACACACACACACACACACACACACACATATATATATATGAGCTCTGTATTAAAAATGATAAAGTATGCTCAAAAAGTCACTAGATGACATCACAGACTAATTTGCATATTTATCGGTTCATGGTGATCACCTGCATATCAAATGACTAAATAAGGTACGAAGAAGGAAGTTTGTCCGAAGGCACTAGAACAGAATAGAGTTTTATCGGAGAATAGAAAATAATACATTATTTATTACAGAAAGTCTTCGTCTTTGGTCACGGCACCACAAGCCAACCTTTTAAGCATTTACAAAATGCGACAGCTGTGAGAAGTCGTGAAACAGAAACGGATATAGTTGGAATAACTTAATATGGCCATACTTCCTCACTTCCTAATTATTCACATTATAATTACTTGCAAGGTGCTCTCTGCTCAACTTTTTAAGGCTTTTCTCGCCGGTTTTCTGTCTGAAAATGTTCCCTGGCGACCCAAGACGGTAACTGTAAGCTTGTCTAAAATGTTTAAAAGCCAAGTCAAGCCATGGCATGCATTTCATTGAAATGATAAAATTATAGTCCTCATACACGGCCATTACACCGCTCCGAGTAAGCATTTCTACTGTTTTTAGTAAGAAGAACGCTATTTTCGGCTCACTCGGGTGACGGTGGACTCGATTTGAAGCATGCAGGATTACATCCTGTATAAAGTTCATGCTCGTGCTGTGTTATATTACAGTATTATTAATTACCGATGTACTGTTGGTGGTGTTGGCTCTGAGCAGCCAAATTCTGCTCCGCCGTGCTGCTGGAGTGCTGAGAGCCAAAGGAAATGCAATCACCCATTCCACCCATCTTCTGCAGCGGCTTAAACCTGAGCACAAGGAGCACAAGGCGCGCGCGCACACACACACACACACACGTCAGCTAGGGCAGAAGGTACATAATAGACAGGCACTAATCAGGGCACCACCAGATAGGAGCAACATAGAGATAAATGTTGTTCATTACGGAAAAGGAAGAGACTCAGGATGTCACCTGTATGTCATTTTTACTTGTCTAGTGCTTTCTATTAAAGCCTGAGCATCCAGAACACACACACCTCTGTTTCTGGTGGATGGGCTGCTGCCTCATAGCCATGTACTGAGTGTCATCCTGCAGTTGGTTGAGAGGAGAGTCAGGCTTCACACGGATGCCATAGTAGTGGTACTTTGAGTTTCCCCTGAAAGAGAGAGAGAGAGAGACAGAGAGAGGGAGAGACAGAGAGAGACAGAGAGCGAGAGAGCGAGCTAAGTAACTAAGGAAGTCCAGTTTAAATAAATAGTCGCAAAGTCATAAATCCCTTGGTGCAGTGTTATACCACAGCACTACTGGATTCTCGTACCTGATTGGTCAGAAGGTGTTGATTAATTTTCTAGAACAGCAGCTCTGACAGTAGTGCAGCTGATAATCACAGATTTATATTAATGTGCTCGTTCAAACACGTTATTATTTCTATAGTAACAGCTCATTCACAGGGACGTGTAACGGCAGACGCTCCGCATAAATAACTGTTTTTAATAGACACACACAGTTACATGACATAAAGAACAAAGACCTGTGGTGTTAACCATTAAGACACATTTGCAACTCCTTAACATCAATCACAATCTGATTATAACGTGACCAAAAAACATAAGATTTTATTTGTGCTGCATTTTCACAAGCTTCTGAAGCTTGAACACATCTAAACACAGCATCTAAACAAAAAACACACACACACACACACACACACACGCACGTTGCAACCGACTGATTTGATTGGTCGAGTGCTGACATTTTGCATAACAGCACTGGGACGTTTCACTGTATGCATCCCTCCACTCGTCTGTGTCCTTCACGTAACATTCCTTTTCAGGAAAATAACTTTAGACTTAAAATACGAAAGCTTTTCAGATGAAGATGAAAAGGAAGAAGAGACGTGAATTTCACAAGAAGCACGTTTAACTGGAATGTATAAATGAATGTGAGTCAGGTAGCCAGCTAACAGACGGGCTTTAAACGAGTGCTCCCTCTTCGGGATCGATTTCCACTTGCGGAGCAAAAATAAACAGGACGTTGGCCATATTGTGTCCAAAATATCTCTTACTCAAAATATAAATTTCTTGTTTATAGAACTGCTGTGTAAAATCAAGATCACACTCGAGGTCATGCTGTTGTATCAGCACGGATGGGATTAGCTACAACCGAATCACAGCCACAATGATATGCAGTACAACAGCACTCAATCTGGCGTGGTATTTCCAAATTATTACATTGGTATAGATTTAATCAGAAAAGGTGAATGAGACAGAGTATGTCCCAGCTCACCCGTCAAAGCAATCCTAATTTTACTATCAATCAATCAATCAATCAATCCATCTTTTGTTAAGTAAGGAATTAAAAATTTGGGTGCTTGCTGCTATAGAAAAAATAATCAATGATATTGATCAGTAAAGTAGATTTCTGTTCCAGTATTATTATTATTAGTCTTATACAGCAGCAATAGGTAATTGATAAATCTATTTATTTTTATCATCTGGAAAACAAGCTCATTCCTGTCATCACTTGAGTTACAGCAGCTGTAAACAGTCGTTCCTCCGCCAGTCTTTTGTTCTTAAGTTTTTGAAGTTAATTACACACTGTAGCTGGTCATGTGACTGAGAAACTTACATTTATAGAAGGAGTCTCCAGTGTCGGTGCTTCACAGCGCTCAGAGGTGAAGCAGTAAATGTAAGACAGATCGTCGTGGGAAATTGCCACCATATCGATACCATGTGTGTGTGCGCGCGCGCGAGTTTGGACAGACCTGGTGCCGAGGCGGCGTGTCCGCAGCCCCATGAACACTGAGCGGATGAGTTTGCCAAAGGAGGCGGCGTTGACCGGGTCCAGCTTCTGCTCATGGCAGTGACGCAGGTAGTGGTTATAGAGGGAGCAGCGTGCCAGACTCACTCCTTCCGCCGTCTCGTAGTTATCCAACAGCCACTGCAGCTGCACACACACACACGCACACACGCACACATCAGCTGTGCAAAATTCACACTGAATCTGAAGCATATTAAGCAATGAGCTCCTAGCAATGAACTCCTCAGGCAGAGTTTTATGTTTAAGATGTAATGGGGTTTAAACACCATGTTTAATAGAGACTCTGACGGCAGAGAAGGTCCAGCGAGCACCGTGACTCAGAAGTAAAGTGAATGCGTGTGTGCGCGTGTGCGTGTGGGTGCTCGCTGAAGTCGAGTGCTCTCACAAGTCGACGGTTTCTCCGCACGCCAGCTGATACTGCGCTGATGTATCGATAACGTTTAAACACCATCACCATCAGAAAATTGATCATCAGGTTACGTGTTTTGAAGGAAGATGCTGCAATTTCTCCTTTTGCAGTTTGCGTCGCTTTCCGTCAGCAATCACGAGATAGGGCCAGATCACAGCTGCACTGTCTGCTCATTGAGATACACTAATCTTATGACATGTAGAAAGCGGCATTTGTAAATACGAGTCAGAGTATATGAGGATGGTATCTGACCAACACCTGAGATCAGGAACAGTGTCCGTATTGCTTCCTGCCGTGTTTTCATGGAAGTTTTTACTCTCTACGTTAGAAATAAACAGAACAGCTTGACACGGTTACTGCTCAACGGTAGCCTGGAAAAGCGACGCACATTTTCCATCCACACACACGCACGTGCATACACGCACACCTGAGATGCAGCCCTGCCATTAAGTAAGTGCTGTGCTGTGCTGCTGGAAATGTTTAAAGACGCTTGAGTGTCTGGCAAAGAACAGGGGGCAAATGTCAGTTTACTGCCAAGTTCAAGCCTGGCTTCTGAATGGAGATAAAAAGCCGTGTTTCCCAGTACTAGGAGAGTCCTCAGCGCAACGTCTTTCCCCATGTGAACACACTTGGTTTAACTTGAGAGATAACGACCAAACTCTATGAGCCGAATTATAAAACTAAAAGCCAGTGGAGGGTTTTATTAAAGCTGAACCTGAACAGGCAGAACGGATTATGTGCGACAATCAGGGAAAATTGAGTGAGATTTACAGACCCTTACTGCTTCTTTAGCTAAACCACTTACATTTTCAGGTTAATCATTACAAAAAAGGCAGCAAATTAGCATAATAGTGCAAGCTAATGTACGTAATTAGCTACCGTTCTGCAGGTAGCACCGGCTGGTTAGCTCTTATATGTTCTGTTTTTTTTTTTTCAGTAGACCATAGTACAAGTTTCAAGCTATTATCTTTAAGCGGAGTTAGATCCCACCTCCTCTGCACCTTCAGTTCCTGAATATCCATTTTTTTTCCATAGGCTGCCTGAACCAATGAAGTCGTTTAATTTTTATCTGCACATGACATTTCCAATCGTAATCCTGTCCGTCATGAAGACGACGGAACTGGTACCGTGGACTCCGAACGAGTGTATAACAGTTACATTTAGCGTTCAACGTGTGACAGGCAGATGTTATTGCATCACAAACTTCGGGCCAATCATGTTCAATATGCAAATTTTGGCCATGCAAATGGTTGATCTATCTGAGGTACAGGGTGTTTCTGATTTGCATATTCAATTCAATGCCACTGTCTGTTCCGTGCTCCAAATCTCTGCACCTGAACCTGTAGTTTTGATTATTCCTGAGGTGGGCGTGGCCAAAAACGTAGAAATGTTAACAGTGTTGGAAACTGTGTGCGAATTCTGGCTGTGACAGTTCCCCAACCTCAGCTACATCACTCTAGTTCATAGTTACTCCCAACTAGAGATATTTAAAGTATTGGACTTGTTCAGGAAGGAAGGCTGAATGTGTAGGACAGAATCATACATCATGCACGTCAGAGATGACTTAGAAGAAGCTAAGCAGTCACCCCATCATTCTTCCAGCACTGAAAAGTAAAACCCAACAGTAAAGAGGCAATTGGCAAAGCAGAGGGGCAGCAGGAAGCTGTGAAGTAGACAGCAGTGGGCCTCCTTTTATTCTCTAAATAAAGTTTTCTTAGAAGACTTACATGGCTGTTGAGCAGGATGCTCTTGTGAGAAGCAATCCCTTCAGACTTTTGGAGGTTTTCAATCGCCATTTCAAGCTACAGAGAGAGAAGGGAGGAGCATGCAGAACCAGGAGGGAGAGGAAAGGGGGGGCAGTGAGAACAGGTGAGGGGCAGAGGAAGGTAAGACACAGAGAGAAAGGAAAAGAAATGCAAAAACAGAACAGAAAAAAAGGCAATCATACGGTTAGCTGTAGCAAGATCAGGGCAGTTCCATTACAGTCGGTCAGTGTGTGAGGACGAACACGTCACAAAAACACCGTGAGCATGGAGAAGTGGGTTAAATGGCAGGCTAAGATTTTCTTACGGAGTCGCACAGAATAACGCATGCAAATGCAAATGCAAAACCCTCGGTGTAATTTATGTTAATAATAAAGCTAATGCAAATGAGATCCAAAGCGCTGCTCTGCTTTGGAACTTTCCATGTCACTTATTGCGCTGCAAAATGGACGAACAGCAGCCTAAACGGGAACAACAGGACAAAAGATGGAGAGACAAAAGATGAAGGAAGGAGGAAGCAGGCATCCTTTCAGGTCTTTTAAAGGCTCCCAAGGGCCAAACGGTAACGAGTCGAGGGGCTGTTTTTGGGCCACAGGGTGTTCGAGATGCACTACAACGAGGCCCTGATGAATTACCGAGAGGCAGAAGTGACGGCAGGGACAGCAGCTGCCCCTCATCTCCCCTCCCTCTATCGCCCCTGATCTGAATCTCTTCCTCTCTTTCTCCCTTCATCCCAGTTGCTCAGAGTCTCTCTCTCTCTCTCTCTCTCTCTCCCACTGCCTCTCCCTTCCAGTCTCTTGGTCAATTTTTGTGCGAGCTGTTCTCTCTCAGACTCTCACAGTCCCTCTTTCTCCGCCACTTTTGCTCCATTCCAGTCTTTATGTCTTCGTCTCTCTCCCAGTCTCCTGCTCAGTCTCTCCCTTTCTACCAAATCTAACCCTTTTCTAGTCTCTCTGTCTGTTCCAGCTTCTCTGTCTCTCTTTCATCTAGGCTCTTCCAGTTCCTTATTTCTAGTCTTTCTTTTTCTGCTCTCTCTCTCTCTCTGCGCGAGAGAGTCTAGGAGTGAGAATAAGAGACAATCACTCTTTCTCTTTTTTTTCTATGCATGTTTCTCGCGCTCACTTCTTTTACTCTTTCGCTTCGTCTGCCTTCTGCTTTTCCAGCGTTCTCTCCCTTTCACTCCACAAGCCAGCTGTGAGAGAGACACACTCTTAGCCTGAAACACAGTACTGCTGGTGCATGCTGGGACTTCAGCCACAGCTAAACAGCGGTGACTGAACATCTGCATCATTTCATCTATCAGCGCCTCGCAGGAAGAGAAAGCCACTGCATTCATGCTAACATATGTGAAAGGAAAATAGAACATCTGGTGTCCTGAGAGGCCTCGTTTAAACCATCATAAAATAGTTAGAACTTGTTTGAACTCTTGTCAGCCTTGAGAACAGTGGAACGTACCATTGCAGAGGAAGAGCGGGAGGATGGAGTGGCGTGGTGGCGGCCGTCCATGGCGCCGTGGATGAGATAAGCGCCGCTGCTGGAGATGACCTGGCTGCCGCCCACGTCCATGGCAATGCCCACCATGCCATGTGAGGGCACGCTGCTGGCGGAGGAGACCACTGTGGTGACCTGCGTTGCCCCTGCCTGAGTGTCGAAGTAGGCGTTACCGCTGGCCTGAGCGTAGAGCTGGGCATCGTGGTTATAGGTGTACGCCGTGCGGCTGAGAAGATGGAGAATCACGACGTAAGTGAGTTTAAAGAGTTCAGTGATGAAACATGCAAACAAGGAAGAAAACGTCTGCATTCCTCTACCATTAATCATTATTGTGGTTATCGAGATCATTTTACAAATTATTACATTTTCACACACTTTTAATGCGCTCACCACCGCTAGCGGTTTTTGAACAAACTTTTACATTATGATACAGATCTCGCATACGTCCTGAAAAATCTTTTTTTCTTAACATTTTGCCTTTCTTCCTTCTATGCGCTCCATCGGTCTCTTCTATTCGTTCTCTTAATCTCTTTTACTTCTAGTTTCTGTCCTGGTCTCCCCCTCCCTTCCAGTTTCTTTGTCTTAGTCTCTCCCTCCCTTGCAATTTCGCTCTCTTGGTCGGTCTCTACTTCCTCTAATCTCTCTTCCAGTCTCTCCCTCCCTTTCAGTTTCTCTTCGTCCCTCTCTCTTCTGGTCCCTTTCGGTCTCTCCTAGTCTCTTACTCATTCTGTCCTTCCATTCCAGGCCCTCTCTCTTCCAGTCTCTCCCACCCATCTAGTTTCTCTTAGTCTCTTCTTTTATTCTCTCTCTCTCTCTCAGTCTCTCTTTCCCACTCCCTCCCTAAATGAAATTATATTAATAAAGAAGTAAACTACATATTAACATACATTATATATGTTAATATAATTATAGTAATAATAGATGAAACCATGGCAGCATTACATAGCTGGCTAAAACACACATATGTACTTGAATAGAGAATAATACCTAGATACTTACTTATGATACTAAAATAATAAGAAATCCTTAACATTTTTTAATTTCCCAAGTGTCCATTATGAGAAGTGAACAAGATAATCGATATACATGTTTTCTGAATCTCACTTTTCACATCAGCGTGAAGAACATTCAGCCTACACCGTGTCAATCGGTCAGACGGAGACGAACTGCTCTCGGTTCGCTTGACGGTCTGGCAAAAACAAATCTGTCTACTTTTAGATAAACATTAATTACCGTGTGGTCTAATTATTCTCACATTACTGAAGGAACTGAAAAGCCTTTGGGGTTTATAATGATGTTTTGAGGTTTGCACTGCATGAACAGTGGCACATGCATGGCTTATGAAGGGTGTCGCATGCACCATGAAAAAAAAAAAAAAAAAAAAAAACATCCTCTATTGAAAAGCTGTGACGTTCGGACACTAAGAGAATTTTTTTAAGTGCTTAAAACGTGTCCGCTGATCGCACGGCAGATATATGCAGATAAACAGAGCTAGGTTTGTGTTTGAACAAGCGACACGGTTGTCAACAGAGAATGTTAAATGTGCTTCAGCCGTCAGCTGCTACATACTAGACTGATATGAAAAATAAGGGCTGGTGAAAAAACGTTAAACATAACAGTTTCAGCTCAGGATGTCTGCCTCATGTCTCAGGGAGTTCTTCCTCACCTCTACATTGCTCATGAGGGACCTACAAACAAATACATTAAATAGCAAGCTGATGAACGGTGGAGACAGATTTAAAAACCACAGAACGCAGCTGATCGTCAACACGTTTTGAAGTCGTCATGGATACTTCGCTGCCGATTCAAGAACTCGAATATTCACTTTACTTGGATTAAAACTAAAGCGGAAAAAGATGAGCTACATTAGCGAACGATGCAGCATGACTGGTGGCAACATTTAAAGAGGTCAATTAACAATAACCTTAACTTCAAGCGATTTTGTTGGCCAAATAATAAAGAAGAAAAGCTTTTTTTTTATTTTATTTTTTTAAAAATAATAAATTCATGCTTGTGTTTAGGGAGATAAAGAGAGTGGGTGTGGCTTACATGGTGCCGTTGGGGTAGACGGCCTCTCCTCCTTCGACATACTGCACCTGGGTGGGGTATACTTGCTGTACATGCTGCACCTGGCCCACACACACACACACACACACACACACACACACAAACACACAGTGTTTAAACAGTTAAAGATATGAAAGCAGCACGTCTGAAGCCGGAATAAGACAGTAAGCGTGTGATCTCGACCTTACGCTAATGACCAAAATAGGCCTGCTGAGCAGCCAAAGCAGAGCTCATTATCTGACTCAAACTGCTATTAGTGTGACCAACATGAGCAGAATCTATCACGTCAGAGTTTCACACACCAGTCACTGGTTTGGAGATAAAGCGAGTTGCAGAGATATAGGAAAAGATAAGATGTGCCAGGTGCACAAGAGATTACAGTGTCTGTCCTGGGAGTGTGTGTGTGTGTGTGTGTGAGAGAGTGAGAGTGAGAGTGAGAGTGAGAGTGAGAGAGAGAGAGAGAGAGAGAGAGAGAGAGAGAGTATACCTGCTGAGGAACCTGTTGCACTCTTGAGAGCTGCTGGACCTGTGGCTTTGGGGACGAGCCTGCGGCCTGGACTAACACTCGCTGCAGGACCGGGAACACACACACACAAATAAACAACAATAATCAGTGCGTCTCGTCATTAGATAAAACAGCTGCCCAGTCTGAGTGACTTCCTGATGGCGAACCCTAATAAAATCAGAAGGACAAATTTCCTTGGGATGTTCAGTTATAGGAAAATAAATACATGTTTTGCATCAGGCTGCATCATACCACCACGGTGTTGATTAGTTTCCTATCACAGCACGCCCCAAAGTGTTTTATTCCCTTCACTGAAAAAGCACCAGCATTGTGTCGGTAAACTGTGTCGACTTGATGATCTGGAGCTCACCGCTGGTTTTTCCTCAAGCCCTTAAAAACCTTCCATCTACATGATCTACGGCCTCCTCTCTCTCTCTCTCTCTCTCTCGACGTCCCCGGGCTACGCAGCACGTCCAAACCCAACATCTCTCCTTCCAGCCGGTGACACTGACTAATGCTTTTTTCTCTCACCGCGGGTGAAACGGACTCTTCCGTCTTTCCGTCAGCGCTGTCCGGAGTACAATACGTTTCTGTTCCTCGGCCGAACATCAGGCCAGCGCTGAGCTGCGTGATTTACCTCCTCGGCAGGTATCCGGGCTTAGAGGAAATGGCTGACGCAATTTGATGAAACGTTATAACTAGGAATAATATTATACATCAATGGCTGACTCGTGTTAGAAAAACAGACTAATTTTTACTGCTAACCGGTCATGCCTCGGCCACGCCCACTTTTTTCCTTTTCCAAAACGTGCCTGTTTATTCTCAGTGGACTAATCAAGACTTCTATTTATACACCGCATCATCTCCTGGCAGGTTTGTGAGGTCTCTAATTAACTAGACAAGATTCAGAGCGGGGTAGAGATCCCTGTTAAACCCGTCACCTGTTTGGAACGTCTTTTGTTGTTCTTTCATAGCCCGCAATATCCAGTAGTCTGGTCATATTCGTCGAAAAATGCATTCAAAAGCATATAAAAAGCTTGTTGCAGTCCGAAGAAACGCTGACCGTAGCAACAGCGTTACTGTATCACTCAGTTTTAGCTTTGCTTACACCCAGATGACTTCTTATTCACTACATATGCTAAAACATAACAGCAATGTTATTATAATTTAGTTTTTCCTCAGATGAAGGTTATTTAGTGACAAAAATGAAGTGGTGTTCGTTAATAAAAAATACTTGTAAGAAAATACTAGGACATGTTAAATAATCATGTTTGGGGTGCACACATCACTATGTCCCTATAAAAGCACACCTTGTCATGGTTCAGTCCCTGTTCATTCACGTCTGATGATGTAATCTTAAATCTTACATCGATAATCTTGCAACTAAAAGTGGAAAATGGGATCTTGAATGCCACTTGAATATGGATCATTTTATGTTCTTCAAATAACTTTTACATATTCATGTAGCCTCTTTAACTTCTTTATAACCTGTGTGCAGGTGTGTGTGTGTGTGTACCTGCTGCGATGGAGGCACAGGCTGAACAACCGGCGCCTGGGCCGAAGTGGTTGTCTGCAATGCCACTGTGGACGCTGCCTCCGAGCCGCCCTCTGAGTTCTGCATGGTGTTCTCGCTCTCTACACACACACACACACACACACACACACACACACACACACACACACACACACACACACACACACACACACACAGA
>JAQQZX010000040.1:2189484-2200040 GCA_030068355.1 Notoglanidium maculatum
GCGCGCGCGGGCGAGAGCGCGGGCGCGCGCGGGCGAGCGGGAGAGAGAGGGCGAGCGAGGGCGAGAGGGAGAGAGCGGGCGAGAGCGGGCGAGAGGGAGAGAGAGGGCGAGAGAGGGCGAGAGGGAGAGAGAGGGCGAGAGGGGTCTAGAGGGGGCGAGAGGGATCGGGGGAGAGAGTTGCAGCTTGTTTTAAGATTGATGCTTAACCCAGAACCACACTGGGCAGCATGCGTTATGCACATGATTAAATCTGTCAAGGAAATCTGCTCAGAAATATGTTTTACCCTTCTGCTAATGAGTTACTAATATTAGTGTCTGATTTGACAAGACTGCAGGAGAGAAAGAAAAAGAAAAGAAAAAAAAAGGGGGGGGGGAGTGGTTGCCCTTAGTAATGAACATTACAGCAAAAAAAAGAAATTAAATACGAGTGGCTAGACAAGATAAGATTGCACAAAATTTGTAAATACTAAAGCCCTGCTGTGACTCAGTCATCCCCGTCAACACCACCTGCGTCCCTCGACCCATTCATTTCCCCCCGACAGCGTGGACTTTGGGCAGAGACACAGAGCTCAAGGCGGTTATTTTTGTCCCGGAGCCCCTCGACTACACGCCCTGGACCCCTCTCTGTAGGATTAGTCAGTGAGAAGGCTAAATTAACATGCGGACGCAACAGGTGATGGGTCCTACCTCGACAAAGGACACTTTGCAGTTGTGCGATTTACTAAACTCATTTAACTCTCGGAAGAAGCAAACAAACAAACCTCTGATTCAGTTTTGTACCTTAAGACTCCTGTTTATCTTCATATCAATGAATGAGTTTCCTGATAATAAAGTTGACTTTGACTTTATTTAAGTGGCTCTGAGTCACTGGCCTTCAAGCCGCTGCTTTAGTTATGTTCGGCTAGCGTTTCCACGCTGCATCACTCTTCACAGGAGGAACAGAGGCGCAGAGGAAGATGAAATTTTGTGTGGCATTTAACCTTGATTAGGAGCTCATAAAGGTTACGGAGAGAAAGAGGAAATGAGGGGAGAGAAGACGGAAGAGGAAAAGGAGACATAATCGAGGGGAGATCAAGAATGAGAGGAAAGGAGACAGGATGAGAGGAGAGGTAATTTCACCCAGTGGTGCACCTGTTAGCAAGGGAACGGAGGAGGGAGGAGGAAACTGGAAAGATGGTGGGAGAGAAGAAAAGAGAAGAGGAGACGAGAGGTCGAGGAATAAAACAGAGGAGAGGAGTCAAAGAATAGCGGAGACAAGAAAGAAAAAAACAAGAGAAGAGAAAAGAGACACAGGAAAAGAAAAGGGACAAGAAGAGAAGGGGAACAGAATAGAACAGATTAGAAAGAAGAGGATAAGACATGGTGAGAAGAGGAGGAAAAAAAAGGAGGCGAATGAAATGAGAAATCACGAGATGAAATGAGAAAAGAAGAGACAAGGGGAGAAGAGAAGAGGAAGATATTTGAGAAAAACTGAGAGAAGAGGAAGATATTCAAGAAAAGAAGAGGAAGATATTTGAGGAAAAACTGACAGAAGAGAAGAGAAGAGAAGAGGAAGATATTCAAGAAGAGAAGAGGTAGATATTTGAGGAAAAACTGACAGAAGAGAAGAGAAGAGACGGCATGTCTTCAGGTGCTACTTCAGCCCTGAAGTACTGCAGAACAGAGGGACTTCAGCTGGCGCCCTTCAGACGCCGCTTTTGTCCTGAGGGAGCTCCTGAGCAGAACTTTAATTAAGTGTGAGCGAGCATGTGAAGAGCAGAGAGCTGGAGGTCCGGGACGGTCTCCGTGCAGGCTTCTTGCCGAGGTTAAAAGCCACATTAAATTCCCCACCAGCTGCTCTGGACAGCACAAAAGCAGCAGCCGGCAGGAGGCCACGCTCGTCTGGGCTGGAGGACGGAAAGGGCTGCGGTGAACGGAGTCGAGCTTCATTACAGCACACACGAGCCGACGCACAAAGCTGCCATTAAACCTGACCCCATCCCCTTCTGAACAGGCAGACACACAGGACGAGACGAAGATCGTCTGACGTCATGTTAGCGAGCTGCTCTGAAATGACGCTGTTAAAGTTTCAAACTGAGAGCGTGAGAACGATGGATTAAATCACAGCATTATTTTTATCACCATCATTTTCTTTTCAGCCTGCGTACACCTTCACTTCCTCACGTCTGTGTAGTTCGTCAGTCTTCAGCCATTCGTTTGATTCGTTTCTCTTTGTTTAAAACTCGCTCTCCAATCTTGCCGCCCTGTAAAAGCACTTTTGTGTTGAAATGGATGAAAAGGTGATACATAAATAAAGTTAGTACTCTTATTATTATGGTTAAGGGGGAGCCTGTCGCTTATTATTAAAGGGAAGCTAACTTAAAGAGCGCTCGAAAAACACATGCAGATGTTCAATTAAGCGCCGGAGCCCACGGTCTTGGCTCTTGTTTGCGCTCCGGCCCACATTGTTTGCAGAGCAACAACCGTTGCCAGTAGCAACACAGTCCACTCCCGTTTCCAGGAGCCTGTTGCTAGGCGACCGGCAGAATACTTCCCAAACCAAACAATGCTGTCCCCAGAGCGAGACGTCTATCTCACATTAACCAGAAACTTACAACAATAAATACGTAACCTATTCATTTCAGTCTCTTTGGGGGGGCAGGGGGGGGGGTGTCGGTGGAGTGCGGGGGAAATAGCTCAGCTCCAATGATATCCCCTCTACAATTTTTTTTTTTGAAGTTACTCGCAGAAACTTTGAGCCTGCTATGATCTGGAGCCTCCAGACCAAAACTGACAAGGAATGTAAAAGTAATCAGGAACGCTGGAGAAAAAGAAAGAGTGCGTTGGGGGGGGGGGAGGGGGGGGGGGTGCTTTGCTTTACACCTCTGTGCTCCAAAATCAACAACTATTGCACAAGATGACTTTTCCAACTGCTGGGTGTGTGCAGATAATCAACTACACGACGCACTGATATCCAACATGCACACTCAGGAGATACACGTTTATGCCGTCGTTCAGCAGACGCTCTTATCCGAAAAGTGCAAACAGCTGAAAGAGCAGCGACACAAAGCGCTGCGAGAATCTGTGAGGACTGCAAGCCGGGGCAGTGAACACGCCGGGCTTGATTTAGCGGTATTATTCACTGTGACAGCGGTGCAGATGTTATAGTTATTATAATTCTTACAATCAGAAATATTGCAGCTCTTTTGCTTATTGCCATCCAAAAATGGTAATTACTACACTTATCAGAAATCTTACATTTATTACTATAACAAAATGTCCTGCATATTGCAGTCACTAATCAGATATGCTATAATTACAGCTATTACTATTAAAAAAAAATGTTAGTACTGCATATAGTTATTATAATTATTACTGGGAAAATGTTATAGTTCTCACTTTGGGGAAATGCTATAGCTATGACTGTTAACTATTAGAAACATTAGCATCGTTACAGATTTCACCATCAGAGTTCTTACAGCTGTTGAGCAAATGTCAGTTGTTACAGTCATGCAATAATTGCGTAATAATGACTCTTCAACCTAATTAATAACCTGAAACCTTAAAAAAAAAAAAAAAAAAACCCCTGCCAACTCGATTTGATTTTAATTCAACTTTACGCAGAGTAACTGGTGTGCAGGTGAAAGGGCCAGGATGGAATATGTATATGCTTGTTTAATATGCGAGCAGCATTCAGTGGTCCCTCAATGCAAAATGTTTCAGGATCTGCGAGTTAGTTGATTAATTCCAAGAAAGGACAACATCTGGAAGCATCTGTAGAAAAGAACTTAAAGGAAGGACTGACAGGAGTGACAAAGACAAATTGTGTGTGAAGGTTATCTTTTTCTTATTGAGCATGATGATCTTATCCAAACTCCCATCATTCAATACACACTACTGTGAAGGCACATGGGTAATCACACATACACACACACACACACGCGCGCAAATTAAGACATGATTTCTACAGCGTAGGCTGTTTGTCAGCCTGTCTAATTTATTTCTAGCTAATGCAATGAGAATCGTACAGAGACCTGGAGGAGGAGGGGACATGAGACGAGATGAGGACATGAGACATGACGAGCGGAGAAGAGAAACAGGAAGAAGAAGAGAAGAGAAGAGGAAGAGATAAAAAAAAATAAAAAATAAGAGGAGAACGAGCTAGAAGAAAAAGTAATACAGGAAGAAAGGAGGAGGATGCACGGCATATGAGACATGAGACGGAGAGAATGAGAGAACAGAAGACAAAAAGAAAAGAAAAGAGAACATGTACGAGATATACAATGAGAAGAAACTGAGCGAGGCAAGAGGAGATATAGAGGGAGAGAAGAGAAGTGAAGAAGAGATACAAAACATGCGATAAGAGAGACAAGAGCAAAACAAGAGGAGAAAAACAACAACAAACGAATGAGACACAAGAAGAGATGAGAATTAGCGAAAGAAAGAAACGGGGGGGGGGGGGGGAAGAAAACAGGAGACAATGAAAAGAAGAGATACATAAATGAGAAGAAAGTAGAAGAAAAGAAAAAAGAAAGAAAATCTGCAAACTCAGGCTGATCTCCTCCATCCATGACCGCGGCAGCCTGCTGTCACCATGGAGACCGTTTGTTCACACTTACAACTCTCCGCTTCCCCAGAGCCCCTTCCCTATCTAACAGGCACGCACGCATGCACGCACGCGCACACACACGCACACACACGCGCGCGCACAGTAAACCTTTCCAGATTTCCACCCCCAGTCCACGCTGGAAAAGGAAGAGTGTTTTGAAGCGCTTTGAAGCGCAGCTGTGAAGAGGAAGCCCGTGTCCTCCACATAAACTTTCACATGCGAGTGTTCCGGCAAGGACACGGTCCTCTCCGTCCTCCCCTCCCCCGATTTCAGTGACGACAAAATGGAGCATCTCCAGCCTTCTGCTGTCACACCACCTTGTTGCCCATAGCGATGGAACAACAGAGGATCATGAGGGAAAGGAAACGGAGGTAACAACACACTCCTTTACCATTTAAAGATTTCCACAGGCCTGACACGCACATCCTGTGGTGTTACTGTTGTCACGTACACAATAAAGGAGTGCAGACTGATTAAGAACGTCTCATTTTACGTGAAGCTTCATGGTGTGATAACTTGATCAAAAAGGGTCACAGACCAAATTCCAATGACTGGAGAAAACGTTGCCTGGTCCTTTTCCCGTCTTCAGTTCTCCCTGCTGTAGCACCTGATGTGGTCTTGTGCTGCTGTATCCCACGTGCCTCAAGATTCAACGTGTTGAGATGCTTTTCTGGTCACCACAGCCGCACAGAGTTACTGTCAGCTGGAACCAGTCAGGCTATTCTGCTCTGACCCCCATCAGCAACAAGGCATCGCTGCCGCAGAGCTGCACGCATTTTGGGTTTCGCGCCATTCTGTATAAACTCTAGAGTACGTTAAAAAATCGAAATACTCAAACCAGCCCTTTTGGCAACAACAAAGAGCGTCACGGTCAAAGTCACCGAGATCACCTACTTTCCCCGTTCTGACGTGAACATTAACCGAAGACCTGTTTATGCAGGATTTTAATTTCATTGACACAAACCTTGAAAACAGAGCGAGAGTTTATCGTATACAGCGGTCGGCTGAACCCAGTGTGACTGCTGATTCACATGAATAAACATGAAAACCTGTTGCTAGCAACTTCGGAGAATTTTCCCTCCCTCCCTCTTAGTGTTACATCTTCTTAGAAAATTCCAACAGCAAAAAGAGAAATGCAGGTCAAATGACACTTGCGCAGCGAGACCTGAATCACGCCGAGCTGAGAGAAAATTTCCATGAAGCGTTCGCTCCGAGAAAGGTTCATAAACACGAGCCTGTTTGGATTCATCTTTTTCACGCCGTCTTCCCTGATGGATCCTGTTCGGCCGCTACGTTCCATTCTCGGATACTGAGTGGGCTAATGAGAGCTTTCCTCTTGCACGGAGTTGGCCAAAAAACCTGAAGCCACAGACATGCACGTCGTCTTTCACTCGCGTTCTCGCGGTCGATTCGGTGCCAGCTTGGTGCTGACAAATTCTAAAAAGATCCAAAAACAACCAAAGCCTTACAGCAGAAAATGTGGCTCATTGAATTCAAGGCATAGCATGCAAACTAAAAATAAAAGCAGGCCAATGTCTGATCCCTGGGGGACACCTTGCACAACAGGCAGTGGAAAACTAACGGTCTCGCTCGCTTGCCCACTCTTTCGCCTCGTCAGACCACGTCTGGTACGATTGTTTTGTTTACTCGGATACAATGTTGAAACGGTACCTGTTCTTACATAACACGAGTGACTGTTTCGTTAAACGTACCTGCCTAACAGGCGTGCCTGCTGTTTGTGAAATGCAGGCATGCGATTTCTTAACACATGGATCCTCTTCAAGCTAATTACATGTTTATATTCAGTAAAATAAACACATGTGCTTCCATAGCGGTGGTCACCAACCCTGTTCCTGGAGATCTACCTTCCTGCAGGTTTCATGTCCAACCAAAATTGTCTTTTAGCTCATCAAGAACTTCTTAAGGCAACGATTAGCTGGGCAGGTGGGCACGATTACGGTTGGAGCTCAAGACTTCAGAATACTGTTCCATACTACTGTATTCACCGCATTGGACTCTTCCACATTTTGCAGTGTTTAAACCAGGAACTGAAATGGACTTACCTGGGATTATAGATCATGAATCAACAGCCCATAATATCGACACGGGGGAAAATGCTTTCCATTTTTAATGCCAGATTTAAATCATGCTATGCTGAATTTTACAACCAAGTCTTCATTACATGAGCTCGTTTGGATCGCTCCTTATACGTCATGATGCCGTTTGTTTACGTATGTTCTCTAACAAACTCTGGGTTCTTTCGGGAACAGACCGTGTCACACTTTAATTACACACAAGTCGATTCCATTCGATTAATTAGACGGCTAACCGATTTAACCAGGACACGTTTTTAATTCACAAATACTTTTTGCGAACTATATTGCTTTTCCCCCCTCCTACTTCAATAGTACGGGATAATTTGTGCCCGTCCATCGCACGATCCCGATTAGGCCAGTTTCAGGTCCAGATTTTAACGCTGCAGAATACGAAAAGGTTCTAGGGGGGGTGAATACTTATGCACAACACTATACGTGTGCGCTTTAGATCGCAGTCAATATCTTTCAACAGTCCAGGGGATCCACAGGAAGTGGTTTTTAAATTTCCCATCCGAGTGACTCATCTTACACTGAACAGGAAGTGTAACACCAGTAAAGGCGAACGTGTATACGGACTGGACTGACTGGGACACAACACAAATATAGAGGCGGTGTGTGCAGCCCAACTCTTTCTGTGCACTTGGTGGCCATCTTGACGACACTCGAGGGCGTACAAGATTACACTACTTGAATGATGAGAGACCCACAAATATGGCACTCCAAGAATGACTCACTGTTAAAATCTGAGAATGATATACTATTGCACATCCATGTTTCTTCGTAAAAAGCCATTTTTACATTATTTACAGCTGTTTCCATGGTAACGGTGTGCGTCAGCCCAGAGAGCAGAAATCGTTCCGGACTGGTTTCCTACTCCTCGCTACATGTGCACTACATAGGGCACGAACAAAATGGAAGTGAAGGCTTTGGGCTGCTTGTGATTTCGGATCGGTCACTGCTCTGCCCTTAACCTGAACAGTTGTTCAGCTAAACTGTGAGTAACTCCATAAACAAATCCATTGCAATTGGATCCATGAAAATTTCGCACAAGAATCACAATTTCGGTGCGTAGTAACTCTCAGCATGCAAATTATTAATAAAAGCGGGTTGACGTCTGATCTGAGCCAAAATATCTGGCTCAACCAATCCACCGTTGGCAAAATGAGGGCTACTTCTAAATCCTGCACGCAAGTTCTGAGGTCTCGACGCACATACGGAAGCTCCTGATGCCAGTTATAGGTTTATGTTAGGGAAGAAATTATTATCTAGCATGCTGGAATTAAACAGACTATATTTTTTGTTCGCAAATCTACGCTAAACCATATTTCCTGTATATTCTCTTCATAACTGATAACGTGCCTACTATGAGGACTTTCGTATGGACGGAGGTGCCTTATATCTGCACACACGAGTATCAGATAAGCCGAGGTTTTTCCTCGTTACACCTCATAAGAAAAAAAAAAAAAAAGAGAGAGAGAGAGCAGGTGCCTTGTTTTATCGAAAGGGCGGGACTTCTGTAAAAGCGCCGCCATTTTGGGAATGACCTGTTTGACACATTCGTTTTAACTTCCTGCTAGTGTTTGTTAGATAATTATCCAGCATATTGTTCTAAATTGTATTTTTTTTTTTTTTACGTAACCGGCCTGAAAAATAGGATGTGGCCTCCTATACAACCCCACATATCTTTATCGTGTGTGCAAAAGATACTGAAATGTTGTCTTATCTACAGGTCAATGTCAGAGCGATAATGAGCACTAACTTGGTTTCAGAGAGTGTGAGTGATGATGGGTGTGGACTGATGGAAGAAGCAACCGGAGACTTTTAAAGCTACAAACCCAATCAGTATGAAAGCGAACACACATACACACACACAAAAAATCAACCTCCCAGAGATTTCATCAGGCTGGAGAAAGTGAGGCTCTGGAGCTAAACACCACGGTTAGCAGTTCCAAGGAAATCTTTCTTGTTTACTGCAGTCCTCGATGATTGTAAAGTGATCTGCGATTTATGACAGCCTCATAAACAACGGAAAGTCAAATCCGATCAAACAGCGTGGCGCACGTTTCCCCCCCCCCGCCGTGATGACAGCCTTGGCCCGAGTTTAAGCTCCAGTGCGACTGTTTGACATGTTCTCCTTACAATAGCGTAATAACAATTACTGTGGAGCGGGAGTCGCTCGGGGTTCAAATCAATGAGCACTTCCCGTCTATTCAGATGCTGGATGTGGCCTGAACAGGCATTCAGAGGCGAAAAAGACAAATCTGCAAACACACGGCCCTCGAGGGCTGAGGAGAAACGCACAGGATGTTAGCTCGGGCGGAGGAAAGCACTCTGCATTAGTCTGTCTGCTTAATGCAGGAACCGGAGTGAACTAATGACCTCGGGCCTACAGTGTAATGAGGTTACGGTATTCTGCGCGTCACTCGTACGCATAATGACACCGAGGTCTTTGCAGAGTAAGAGAGGAAGGAGGGGAAAAAAAAAAAAAAGGAAGTTTTCCTGGAGTAGCGTTTAATTTTACCTAACCCCCCGAATGTGAGAATCTTAAAGTGAAGTGGAATTAAGTAGCAAAAACAAAACAAAACAAAGAGATACGATTAACAGCTCGGTTACATCGGAAAGAGGACGCAGTCTGACGAGCGCTCGGACACGATTCATCCATTTAAACAGCTAAAGGAAGGAAATTTCCACTCAACAGCATGAAAGTTTTCACACACAGATTCCGTAGAACATCATCTAGCGAAGAAACTGTAGCTAGCTTGTCAGCAGCTAATACCGTGCTAGGTCATGTTGATTAGCTAGCTTTAATACCAACTGTTTGTATCCACAAATATGGAGGATTTCCTAAAATTCAGCTTGGAAGAAGGTAGCAGATATTATTATTATTAATAACATACATGACAACCCCGCTAGACACTAGTGACTCTGGAGAGTGTTTGTAGCACAGACAGTAAACTCATGCTGCTAATCTGCTAATAGCCAACATGAAGCCTGGCATGTAAAGTAAATGAAACCACCAATCTGCACACTAATTGGTGTTATTTAATTTGTGTTTAACTAGTTAGAAAACGATATATAGGCATACGGTGGTGCCTTTATTAATTTGCCTTCTATACTTCTGTGGATAAATTGTTTGTGCACCTGCACAGTCAACGGGCACAGGATGATAATGATGATGAAGAAATTTGCATTATGCGCATGGTGTGTAGCCCATGCCTGAAGAAGTAGCGTCACGCACTCGCACAAATGCAACCGGGTGAAATTTTAACTCGCGCGCTGCTCTCAAAAAATGTTCACATGCTACCAATCTGATCTCAGTCTCTGATACGAATTCACATCCTCGTGCCAACTTTGATGGTTTTGTTCCAGCCATGTTTCCTTATTCTCTGAGATATAGCGGTTTCCTGAATGGCCCAATGTTTATAGAAGAAATAAAACACATTAAGGCATTATGGGATAGGAGAATAATCAATGATGAGGTGGACTTACTGTTACTAACCCAAAGTAGAGAACGGCACGTTTTATTCTTCTGATCCCACAGCAGTATGAACACTGACGTAGAGTAACAAAAATTGGCGTACTGTTCAGAAAACTGGGTGATATCCTCTTTTAGCATTTATATAATTAAACCACAGGCCATGTTTTTGCATTTGCATCTTTAAAACAATGGAAAGACAAGTATTGGGAATGGTGTTGGCTATATGTCAAAAGACTGAGAAGAGGGGGAGGAGAGAAAGAGAGAGAGAGAGAGACACACACACACACACACACACACACACACACACACACACACAGACACAGACACACAGACACACACAGACACACACAGACACACACAGACACACACAGACACACACAGACACACACAGACA
>JAQQZX010000040.1:2236051-2254399 GCA_030068355.1 Notoglanidium maculatum
GTTAGATAAATACACACAGAGAGAGAGAGAGAGAGAGAGAGAGAGAGAGAGAGAGAGAGAGGAAGTGAGACGGACAGAGAGAGAGAAGGAGGGAGAGGAAGCGAGACAGAGAGAGGGAGGGAGAGAGGGTGACAGAGAGAGGGAGAGAGAGAGAGAGAGAGAGAGAGAGAGAGACAGAGAGAGAGGGAGGGAGAGGGGAAGTGAGGTACAGAGACAGTTGAGATTTAATGACACTCGACCAATTGTGCATGGATAATGAAACACATTCGCAGTATGCAAAACACAGAAATAGAATTTTTATGCAAATGTGAATGGTTTACAAATTAAAGTGCGTGTCTAACGCTCAGTCTTCACCATCTGCAGCGCTGATCTCGCTCTGACCTCAGACTTGGACGAGAGCTCGTCGTCAGAGTTCGACTCCTCCGACTCGGGCGGCTTCTTCTGCTCTTTGACCTCCGGGGTCTCGGGTTTGGCCTTGATCCAGGACCCTCTTTGCTTCGAGCTCTTCTTCTCTCCAAAACCCACCGCTGGAGCCATGGAGGAGGAGGAAGACGAGACGCGGGGGGAGGTGCCTGGAAAACCCCCGCCTCCTGAACTTTTCTGGCTTTCTCCGCCTCCCTTTTTGGGCTTCTTAATGCTGGATTTGGGCGAGTCAGCATTGGAAGGGCGCTTGCTCGCCGACTTGTTCTCGGTTCCTCCCACTCCGGCTCCTCCTCCTCCCCCTCCCCCACCCCCACCTGGACCTCCTCCTTTAGGACTCGTTCCTTCCATTTTGGGCTCCTTCAGTGTCAGCTTGGGCTCTTTGAAAGCAGCTTTGGGTGGAGGTTTGCCCTCTTCTTTTACTTTGATCTCGGGTTTCTTCAAAGCGGAGGATGAGGAGAACGACGAAGGCTCGCGGCTGCCTTTGCTGCTGCTGCTGCTGCTGTCTCGTTCGGCGTCTCCTTTAGACGAGCTCTTGCTCTCGGAGTCTTTCCGTGGACGCTCGCGGTGCTCCTTGGCCAGTTTGTGAGGTTTGGAGGCTTTAGAAATGCCGCTGTTCTCTTTAGTGAGTTCCTGCAGAGAGCGGCAGAGACAGAGAGAGAGAGAGAGAGAGAGAGAGAGGGGGAGAGATTTAACAGCTTTCATTTCAATTGGTTGAAGAATCCAAAAACACCCCTCACACTGTACAAGTACCTTAAGTAAGCTGTTACTTACTTAATTAAGAAACGAGAATATAAAATAAACCTAATTCCACATGCATTTGGTTCAGAAACAGGAAGTCGGGTTATGTCGAGGGAAACACCACACCCCCTGAAAACCAATCGATAACCATCAGAAGTCATGTTTATGGCGGTGTTACACAGATTTAGTACTCTTCTGAGTGCAAAAGAAGGCATTAGGGAGATTAGGAGTTTTCCAGGAGATGATAATCTGCAGAATTAAGGGTTATACGGAATACAGGCGTGAATCAAATCCAAACCTTAAAAAGGCAGCAAATTAGAAGCGAATTATTTTCTAGCGAAATCCGGACATTTGTTAAGTGAAAAACGATTCCCTTCTGTGACACCCATTTGCAACAAATAACCCAAAATTGTAAAACAAATTAAGGTTTTCATCTGACTTACCCTCATACTGGATCAAAGGTGCTTTTAAGCCCCAATCTAGATTTTCATGGGCTTTTTCTTTTTTTTTTTTTTTTTAATATAAACGCTGTGTTGTGATGTTCAACCTTAACATTTTTAATTCTTATACTTTTCTAACACATTTTTCTGACGATCATTAGGTCTCATTTAAACGTACTGATTTTCCTTTGATCACATACGCCACACATAACGCTAATCCAAGATTTAGATATAAAAAAAAAAAATAAAAAAAAAGTTAAATAAATAAAAAAAATTTTTAAAAAATTAAAAAAAAAAAAAAAAAAAAAGAGCAAACAGTGAGGGTTTTTTTTTATTATTATTTTTTTTTTTAAAGCGGGTGGGGATGGTTAAAGCAGTGAAAAGATGGTTTAAAGAGAAAGAGAGGGGGGAATAGGAGGATAAAAAGATAAAAGTTCGAGGGGGCGGGAAAGAGGAAATGGTGAATAATAAACGAGACGAAGAGAAAGAGCGATGGTGGATTTAACATAAAGAAAAGGAGCAGGAACGTGAGGCTGATGTGGAACCTCACACACCTTGGGTCCCTGCGAGCTTTTGCTCTTCTTGGGGTCGGAGAAGGCAGACAGCGGGATTGTGGGAAGCATGGGGTAGTCTGGACTCGGCCTGGACACCAACTCGGCCCCCTCGGGCACCACGATGATCTGGGAAAGCAAGGAGAGCAGCGGTAAAGCAGCGATCCTCAAGAACGCACGCCTGATCTCTGGCTTTTTGCCTTTTTCAGATGGTCATACAGCAAACTAGATACATTTGCGGAAGCCAAAAATTCTATTAAAAGTTTTGTTGAGATTCTTCTTTTACGAGACCGATAATGAAACCTCATCATCCAAGACTCAAAACTGTTTATTTTCTTTAAAAGCTTTAAAACCCAAATCTCTTTAGGTGGAAACATTTAAAGTTACAAAAAATTCCTTTTCCAAACCCAATTCTGAACATGTCTGTTTGTTACAGGAGTCAGTTGTCAATTAGCGAGTCGTTCGATGCCTACGACCGGTAAAAACCACCGACGACACGTCCTTAACTTGAAATTCCAACCTGGTCAGCATTCCCAGCCCGGCAGCGCGGCGGCTCACGCTGAGACCGGTGTAAAGTCCTCCGAGTGTGCAGCGGTATGGGATTTCACTCAGCTAATACACAGACACAGCGCTTGGATAAACTGATAGCACTGACCAAACTAATCACAGATTTGATAAGATCGTCAGCGGCGTGAGAGGCATCACTTACGTAGCCGGCTAGCTTGTCGCTAAACTCCTCGCTACTGACTGCGGTTATTGCTGGGCCGCGATTTCGGGCCGAAATGTTTCATGAAGTTCACTACAGTAGAACAGAAGCAGTAACCGAAAAGGTGCAGTTGTTTATGAGCTTTAAGTGCTCTGACGAAGCAAACGAGACATGCTTTCATGGAGGCGTCCATGTCGTCGTCCCCACTTCAAGATTGGAAATGATGTTATCACCTAGAACTAACAAATTACCACCTAGAAGGTACCATGAACACGGCATTCACAGGTGAGAAAGTCAGTAAGTAGGTCAGTAAACAAGTCAGTCAGTAGGTTAGTAGGTCAGTAAGTATACAAAACAAATAATCATTTTGAACATTTTCATTTAGTATTAAATAATAGTACCATGTTTTGAAATCTACCACGTTATATACAGTTTATGACTGCATGTGATTAATCTTTAGAATGAGAAGCAGCGATCACAAAGTCGCATCTCCCCCCTCAGTCCTTCACTCACTCCTCCAGCTCTGACCAGTTTCTTGCGGAAGTCTCGGGTCGGGTTGTTGAAGGTGAGTTTCTCACAGCGCAGGTGATTGACAGGCGGGTTGCCCTCCAGGTTCAGGAAGAGGTCGTAGTTAAAGAGGACCTTCTTCGGCTCCTCCTGCAGCGATTAACGTCCAGGGTTACAACACAAATCAAAGACACAAACACACACACACACAGAAAACATGGATTATAACTAGGATTCACAAATCTAAGGTCTGGAAAAGCAAAGAATGTCTGAAAGGAGGGGACAAAAGAAATAAGGGAAGAAAGAAAGACCTTGGAGGAAGAAGCTCTGGAACACCTCCTGAAGTGACCCAAGAGTCCAGAAGGGAAGAACTTTGTGAAGAAGGGATAGGAATTCGGAAATACGGAAGAAAGTTTGGAAGGAACGCAGGAAGGTCAAAAGGAAGTCCGGAACTTTCAGGACGGATTTCGAAATGTTTGGAAGGAAGGTGGGAAGTTCAGAGGACAGTACAGAACGGAGGAGCAAAGCTTAGAAGAAAGAGAGAAAGGAAGTAAAAGAAGGAAAAGATTTCGAATGCTAGGAGGGGAGTTTTGGAAGGAAGGAGAAGAGGATGGAAGTATGAAAGGATAACATGCAAGGATGGGAGGAGCGGAGCTAGAAAAGAAAGCAGGAAGTTCAGAAAACACATCAGAACAAAGAAGAAGTACGTGGAAGGAAGCGAGAAAAGAAATCGGGTATCTGAAAGGAAGGTAAGAGGGACATTTGGATGGATGGATGGAAATTTGGCAAAAAAGAGGTACGCGGAAAGAAAGAAGGAAGTGAGTAGTTTGCAAGGAAGAGAAAATGGAAGTTTGGAAGTAAGGGAGGAAGTTCATAATGGAGGGAAAAAAAAGGTTTTGAAAGGAAGAGAGAATTGAAGTATGGATGGAAGTGAGAAAAGAAGTATGGATAAAACGGAGTAAGGGAGTTTGGAAGAAAGGGCGGAGGGATATTTGGAAGGAAGGAAGTTCGCAAGGTAGGAAATCCGGGGGAAAAAAAAAGGTCAAGTAAAAGGAAGGAAGGAAGGAAGGGAGTAGGGGAGTTTGCGAGGAAATTTGGATGGAGGACAAACATTGCAATGCAAGGGAGGAAGTTCAGAAGAAAATTCAGGAGGAAAGAGAAAGGGAGTTTGGAAAGAAGGGCACGAGGAAGTTTTATCAACAAAGGGAAGGAAGGAGTTCGGAAGGAAGTCCAGAAAGAAGGAAGGAGTTCTGCGAGGCAAGGTGAAGAAGACGGACAGAAGAAATGTGGTCTGGAAGTCCAGAAGGACTTGGATCTTGCTTTTCTGGGCATTTTGAAATGCATCCGAGTGCAACAGGAAACTGTCCGGAGCGGTTTAATAGCGTTCTCTTTAGGAAGCTGCTGTAAGTGATACGGTCCGGAAGGAAGTGCGAGAGATAAGAAGCGCTGGAGAGACCACGTGGGCTGCAGAAGAGTGTTTCAGGCCAGCGCAGAGTTTATCAGCCACTTCCATCTCATCTCTCTACTCAAACACTGTATGCTTGTGTGTGCGTGAGTGTGTGTGCGCGCGCGCGCGCGAGTGTATGTGTGTGTGTGTGCGTGTGTGTCGTCTCTCTATGAGCTCAAATACTTCAATATGTGGGCAAAAGGAAGAACCCATGACCCTGAAAGGAGGGGAAACTGGGTGAAGCAGATGTGTGGGGTTTGTTTGTGTGTGTGTGTGTGTGTGTGTGTGTGTGTGTGTGTGTGTGTGTGTGTGTGTGTGTGTGTGAGTGAGTGAGAGTGAGACAGAGAGAGTGGGAGGGGGAGGGGAAGGAGAAAAAAAAAGAGAAAGAAAGAGAGACAGAGAGCGAGAGAGACAGACTGCAGTAGCACCAGAGCACGTGCACTCACCTTGTTTTTAAAGTACACCTCTATAGGCATTAGAAATCCTGCGTATCCCGACTCTTCTACTTTATATGGAGGCTCCTTACACACTGCAATCAACACCAGCATACACACACACACACACACACGCACGCACACACACACACACACGCACACACAATCAGTCTGCTGTTCTCCATTTCATAGGTCAACACAGCTCACCTTTGCCCCGCGGCTCTGAACTCGTCTGTCCTGCAGAGTTTAGTTACAACCTAATCTAATCCACCTGACTCAAATATTCACACACCGATGAGGCCTGACAGAAGTGTGTGTGCCTCTGTGCGAGTGTGCGTGTACGTTATATCATGACCAGGATTAAACGCAACGCTCTCCAGAAGCAGCTCGAGCTTAATATCGTAAACTCGCTGTTGAATTACACGCACTGAAAACGGAACGGTCTATTACAGGCGCGTTCAGGCTGAACATGAACATATCTGATTCAGAGTCGTGCAGTACTCCCCAAACACACGTCCTGGTAAACAGATAAACAGTGTCCACTCTGACACACCGAAGCCCTTTATAATTACAGCTGTTTTTCATCTAGCCGTACTACACCACCTACCATACTACACTATCTAGTATACTGTGATGCCCTATGATACTACACTATTTACTGTACAGCACTCCATAACGCACAATACTGTACTACTCTAATGTACAACATTATGCACACTACACAACATTCTGTACTACTCCACCAACCATACTACTGTAATCTAGAACACCATCCACACTACACTGTATACGGCACTGCGGGACACCTCTTTACCCTGCTTACACCACGAGCTAAACATGCTTGTACGTTTACACGCCTAAAAAGGAACCACGAGGAGGAATTCTCTCAGAAACTAACGTTTTTGCGGTATACTTTTGTCCTGAACAAGGATTGGGGTGGACGGTCTAGCTGGGTTGGTTGTTATGGTTACCAGCTACGCGGGCTGCCAGTCAACAGATCATTTACTACGGTTGCTATGGTTACCATTAAAGTGCACTGATAGGGAATGGTGATTAAACCCTCTTCCAACCGATTTACCTTTATAGGTGTCCTGTTATACGGAGTTATTAGACGTCAGTCTATGAGTCAACAATGTGGTTTTTCTTTTCACAGAGGAACGTTGTTAATAATAATAACAATAATAATAATAATAATAATAATATCATTATCACTGATGGTAGAAGAAGCTTTAAGTAATTCAGTGCACTCGAGCGTCTCTTATAGCGTCTGACTACAGCACAGGAGGCCACGCCCCCTTTCACCAGGAATGACAGGCTAACATAGGCCACGCCCCCTTTCACCAGGAATGACAGGCTAACGTAGGCCACGCCCCCTTTCACCAGGAATGACAGGCTAACGTAGGCCACGCCCCCTTTCACCAGGAATGACAGGCTAACGTAAGCCACGCCCCCTTTCAGCAGGAGTATTCAACGTAATGCAGTTAAAAGGAATATTCTTGAATTTAAAGGTGTACGTGAACCGCGCACGTCCTGTGAGACGTGAGGACGTGTTGGGAGCGGACACACGCACCTCTCTTGGGCTTGGGGAAGCTCTCGTGCAGGCGGAAGATGACTTTGTCTACAAAGTGCTGGATGTCACTGTTCTCGGGCCCTCGCACGAACACCATCCAGTCGTGTGTGAAGCCTTCGGACGTGGCCTTCTTCCGCAGCTGAGCACGGTGGCCCAGTTCCAACTTCACCTGGACCGTGCACTACACACACACACACACACACACACACACACACACACACACACACACACACACACACACACACACACACACACAAATAAACAATCAAGCCATTAAATTTGAAAGTCAAAATATGATTGAAATTGATTCACAGCATTAAAAAAGGCAAATATTTTCATAGTCCTATATTTAAAAAAAATAAGAAGTAAAACAAAACTATTATTAGTAGTATTAATACACTCACTAGTACTCTATACAGTATACTACCCTGTTCATATTACTACATTAAACAAAAATGAAAATCTGCATCACAACATGCACACGAATGAACTGTTCTGCGGGGAAAAAAAGGATTTAAAAAAAAAAGAAAAGAAAAGAAAAAAACCTTTGCCGATACTTTACTTAATATAGTCAAGAGATGCGGATTTTAAAACCGTTTGAGTGTAAAGGCAACTTTCAAATAAAAATATTTTTTCTCCTTTTCTGTGTTAAAGTACAATTTACCAAAAAAAATAAATAAATAAAAACTTTTTTTTATGCAGCTAATTTATGTTAATTGTTAGCATTGCTTTTAACGTTAATTATTAGTATATTAATAATTCCTCATTATTAGCATTGTTAAAATCATTCATTATTAGCATAGAAATCAGTAACGGTAAGACCGGACGTTATTATATCACAATCATAATTTTACTGATATCGCTCAGCCTTATTCGGTAATGACTTCAAACGTTAATAATTAACGATAAAAATGAAAACGGATGCATGAATACTCCTCGGAGTAACGCCGCTAGTGGCGCGTGGCTTTCCCCCTACGTGCCGTTTCTCTGTGAATAACACGCCTCGAGTCACCTATCTAGGCTTCATCACAGCTCGCGTCCTCATCCACAGCTCGCAGTGACGCTTTAGTGGCTAGCTGTGACGGCGGACGCGGTCAGCTTAGCTTCACCACGAACCTGCACGCTGGCACGCGCTACTTTTTCCTCAAGTCTTGCTTCAAATGCGTTTGGTGTTTTTTTTTTAATAATTTATTTATGTTTTTTCCGACTGACCCGATGACGCAGACGTCGTCAAATAAACATCCAGAGCAAAATCTGTACTAAAGAAGAAAACCCGGGGGTGCCTAAGGCTTCCGCGCGGTTTTAATCCACACGCTGGGGTTCATTTCTCCCGACAGATTGATAATAAAGTGAATTGGCAGGCAGGATGTTTGCTAAAATGATTATCTTGCTGCTTCTTAACAAGATATACGGTATAAATGTGCTGTGCTTGAATCGGTGACAATAAACGCTGCTTTTATTGGACACCGAACAGAAATTAATTACCCTCCGTCTCTGAGCAGCCATGAGCATTTTGCTGCTGAAAGGGAACGGAAAAAAAAAGGCACCACCAGCTAATTTGTCCTGCATCTGCTGCTTCGCTTGTAGATTAAAGGGACAAAGCGTTAAAAGGCCGGCGCGTGGTTTCCTCGTTGAGCGGCCGGGAGAGTGAAGCCCCACGCTGGTGGTGATGGTTAAACTGGTGCCAGGCAGCGCGACGCCTCAGCGGGAGACGAGCGCGACGGCGAGTTTTCACAGTGTTGAGGACGTTAAAGGGACGTGACGGACGGGGCCTGCTTTCCTCTCTAATCCGTACTCCGACTCCTCCTCAGGTCTCCGCACCGCGTCCCTCGTTCCAGCCTCTCCGTCTCACGACTCCTTCCACGTTAGAGGCTTTTGCAGCTGCTGGTCGGCAAGAAAGGAAAGTTTATCGATACCTACATGGGGAACGTTCCTCGTGCTCAGCCTAGGCTCCTCGTTTGGCCGGAAGCGCCGGAGATGAGGATCTTCACGGAAATGCGGCAAGATGTTCGAGGTTTTACACGACGACGACAACATTATATGAAGGGAAATGGATTTAGGTGTAGACACTTCACAGGTCCACAAGGAAATGTATAAAGAAATCAAATGATGAAAATCTTCACATAACTCCGTAAACAATCGCTCGCCTAGGGGGGGGAAAAAAAAAAAAAAACCAAGGAGAGAAAAAAGCGAGCTGAAGAAGGACATACTGTTGTTTTTTTTTCCATCTGGTTCGATAATGTGATAGAGAAAAAAAAAGAAAAATCAAACAAGCCGCATGCCGCCAAAGTACAAACTGGTGTTCCTGGTTAGGAACTAGTACCTGCCTTAAAATCCTCCCCCAGCGAGGAAGCTGTTGAAGAGAAGGGATTTGAGGGATTTGACCTTGCGGTGACCTTGACCCTGGCTGGAACAATTCTAAAATCTGATCTGCAGGTTACGATGATCGTTCCAGACATTCAAGCCCATTTTTTGTTTGTTTGTTTATTCACTCGAGTTAAAATATTGATTTCCATTAACTTTAATTTACTGAATAAAGATGATCGCCGGCATCAACTCGCTAATCCGGGAGCCGAAAGATCAGGAAGCCGTCGGTGCGAAGAGGAGGATTAAAGAGGCAGAGATGAAACCAGACACCGTGGACACGTGAACGTGCGCGGCGCGAGAGCTTAACGATGCCGGTTCCACGGCGGCGCCACCGATGCTCTGAAACGTCCTGTAAGGGGACGCTCATGTCAGGGACGGGCGGAGTCTCCGGTCTGACGCGACGCTGTAATTCCGAGTTTCTCCCTGAGCACAGTTTTGTCTTCTACAAAAAGAGAGACGCAGGCGTAAGACGTAATTGGGCGTTCCACGACGTTAGATGTAACTATAAATGGATAAAAAGTACAATAATTAAACAATTTTAACAAACTGCTGCGGGCGGAAAGGAATAAACCGCTTCAGGAGTCAGGATGTGGTGTTACCGGAAAAGAATCCACTTAGGAGTGGGAACAGGGACTTTATCTAGCGGTTTATTTTATGACTGCTTTGTCGTTTAAGCATTTAAAACGCACAAATCAGAGCATTTACACGTGAACACGTCCGGCCGAACGAGTAACCGAATCTAGTCTGTAATTCGTGCGACATTCTGTAACCGAAACGCGACGGAAAGCGTGCAGTTTGCTTCTGTTTCTGATCGTCTCCTGGCGCGCAGGTGTGCGACACCAGCAGATGAGCACGCGCCACACCGCACGCTGACGAGACGCGCGCCGAACACGTGCTGGGTTGCCTTTTTTCCCGTCATCAAAGCAGACATCAAAGCATGTCAAGTTTCCTCAGAAAACGAACAGGTGCTTTCTTAAAACGCGCATTTCAACCAGCTCCATCTTCATCTCTGCAATCTAGAACATCGAACGACACGACGACGAGATTTAAAGAAGGCGGTTTAAGCGACTCGGAGTTTCCTCAAAAACGTGGCTCATGGGGGGGAAAAAATTAAAGATGGAGTTCCTGATTACGCCGAAGAGCCGAGAAACGAGACGATCTGGACACGTCCTGTTCTCTCTGAACAAAAATCCGTCCTAACGTCGCACGTTAACATATTAAAGGGGCCGGCTCAGCCGTCCCAGGAGCCTCGGCGCCAAGCAACGAGTCGCCATTTTCGGTGCCATCGATATAACAAAAAAATAATAACAACTCGGAAACATCCGAGGCCAGAGATCGATCTTAGCGACTGCGAGTGTGGGGGAAAGTTCCGCGTATTCAGAATCGCCTTACGCGCTCCTCGCGCTGATCAATCCAAGATATTGTCTGAGGAGAAGCGTCTGAAACGGGGGGTTTCGGATGGAGCGATGGGAAAAGAAATTAACCGGAAAGTCACAAAACTGGGAAAATTCCAGAAAAGAATAGTTACAGCATGTATCAACAAGAACTTTACATGTTAATTATAACTAACACGGACTTTACAGGTGAGGTTTAAGAGCTAGGGGAGGGAAATATTTCCTTTGTTTGTGTTCAAAGTTGGGGAAAAAAAAAGAAAGAAAAAGAGACGTTTCGGTTATCAGGAAAAAAAACCGAATCAGATGTAGTACATAATGTAGCGAGCAGGACGCGTTCCCCCGTCGCACTACTACCTGAACGTTCATCATAAATAAGCATTTGAGAACAATAAAATCACATGAAATGAATTGTCACGCTCTCGTGTCCTACTTTCGGCTGTCTAGCGAAAGCGTGACGTGAATCAAAACACTTGAATACGCTTTTGTTACTCAACACAGGAATTGTGCTCTGAATAACAAACCAAGCTAAATATCAGGGGCATGAAAACGCTACCGGTCTTGAGATACTGTTTTACTTCTGTGTAATCTTTGTCTTTAATCCGGTACCATGGAACAGAGTGCCGCTACCTGCCCATGTAATAACCTGCCGAAAGCAGGGAATAACCGGATTATTATTATTATAATAGTGTGTGTAAAAACACAGCCTAAAAGCATCGCAGTTTCACAATATCAACCCCGCGGTGAAAACGAAATGAATAACTTAATCTCAAATTATTATTATTAGCGAATTGTTACGAGAAGTCACTTTTCTCTTTCGTATATAAACAAAAAAAAAAAAAAAAAAAAAAAGCTGCCAGAATTCACGTTGTTGCTATAACCTGAAACAGAAAGCAGCAACGAGGAACAAAAATCTGACCCGCGCGGAAGCACGCAGCGCTGCGTAGCCAAAAATAAACGCTGCTTGTTTTAGTCCCGGTCAGCGACGCGGTGTTCCTCAGTTCGCCCGTCAGTCGTCGTCTACGCTAAAGCTAGGAACATGCTAGCAGCGATAGCACACGTAACATGTTCACATCAGCAGCGGCTTGAAACGCAGGCTGTTTCTGAGGTGGTGCGATTTAGTGTCGGGGTTGAAGTTTTAGCAGGCAGGTTTTGTCGTCAAAATGAACGTATATCACAGGAGCAAGGAAGCAGATCAAATAAAATTACCAGACGGATCATACTTTGAAAGTAAACGTTGGCGTGATCGTCCGCGACGACCGTTGAAACCTACGTAATTTGTACGAAGGTGCCTTTTAAATAAAGACGCATTCCTTTATAGTAAATGGAAAGTTCAAGATGAATGTTTTTCGCTTTCGTGTATAAAAAAAAAAAAAAAAAAAAAGGCTGAATTTTTTCAAAATTGACAGATTTTTTTTTAATAAATTTACGCTGATTAAGGATGAAATGTTGTTAAGCATTTAATGAGCATACTAAAGACTATAAAGAGCTCCAGAAACATGATTTTGACTGAGGTAATACATTTTTGCTAAGGATATTAACGCGTGAGGCGGTTTTTGTTTTAACCAAAACGCACTAATAGTGGGCCTAAAACTATGTTTAGCCTAGAAGTTTTAGTCATGAGTGTGCTTAAAGGTAACATTTTGCGAATTAAATTGAATAAAATGTAAATACAAGGCGTAAACTATATACTTTCTTTTGAAGTGGCTGACTTTTGGGTGTTTAAAGCTAGTGTGTGGAGGTCGATTTGGGACGCACCCGGAAAAACACCCGGCGAGGGAAAACCGCTGAAAGCATGGGTCGCGTCCCAAATTGCGCAAACACGCATGAGTAGGTGCACTACTTCGCGTGCGGAATAATGGAATCAGCGCCCTGCGTAGTGCACTATATAGCCAATGAGAAGTCGTTTGGTACTCAGCCGCGTTTACATGGAGGAATTTCACAGCTAACACGAAATCAGACTGAAATAATAATAATAATAATAACAATCATCATCATCATCCTCAGAAAGATGTTACCATTTGTATTCGTGAAAGTTTTGAGTGCTGTATGTTTATATTTATATAGTGTTTTTCAGAACCTTCATTTATTTCAGTGATTTATAGTAGGTGTCAACTAACATTAATCCCGGTTGACTTTCTTATCTTTGGAAAAGACGGATTATTTACTTATTAAGCGAATATTATGGGCGTATAACACTAAAACAAAAAATAAAAACAAAAAGCCGGCTTCTGGACACTCCAATAGTCGGTTAGCTCACTGGGCTAAATAGCCTTTTTGCACGTTTAGTATCAGTGCAACCACGATTATTATTATTTATTTACGAATTAAAAGACTTTGCAACCTTATGCACGCCTCGTGTAATCAACAAACCTCTCACTCTTACACACACACACACACACACACACACACACACACACACACTTTTACATTTATGTCGTCAGTTGTGTCGGTTTTAGAGGCCGGGCCAAGAGACAAGCCAAAAAAACCACATCTCTGTTTACATTATGTGTAAGAATTGTAGCTTCTCTAGAACATTCGCACGCTATTTCGTGTATATGAAGGCGTCTAAATGCTAATATAGCTGCTATACATTGATGTACAAGTCGCTTAGCTTGGCTGCAGGGTGTGTGTGTGTGTGTGTGTGTGTGTGTGTGTGTGTGACTCGTTTTCACCAACCAGCCCATTACATTACACCCATCCCCGATCGTAGACTCCAACAAAACCTTTTCAAAAAGTGAAGAAAACAAAAACAAACACCAGTTCCTAATTACCTGATCCTCCATGTTCCTCGGCTCGCCTGATTGTTGTGTTTATTTACAGAAGCCGTGTTTTCTCAGGCCGTTGTTCCTCCCGACTCATTGTGTGTGTCAGTTTCAGCCCCCCGAAAAAAAAAAAAAGAGAGCGAGAGAAAGAAAAACCGGAAGCAAGACGCGGCCATTTTCTCCCCTCCCCTTTTTTCCCCTTTCCTTCGCTGCTCCTAACTCGCACGCGACAACAGGACACTGCGTCCGACCAATCAGAACAGCGCATCTTTGAAGTTTAACCAATCAGAGGAGCCAAAGGGAGGGACTTCCCTACTCGGCGACCGGTATTTAGAAGGGGTTGGCCAAATAGCAAGCTACGGCTCAATCTCAAATACCTTCATACTCCCTACGTATGTACACTTTATAAGACAGGAAATAATGCCATATACTCTCTATTTAGTGCTATTTCTAGCAAATAATGAAGCATTTGGGATTTAGCGTTTGCTTATCCTGTGTACGGGAATCTTTTAACGTCATTGCAATACAATAATATATACATACATGAAAGGTGATCAAAATAAAAACTGATTGAAAGTTTTATTATATTATATTATATTATATTATATTATATTATATTGATTCTTTTTATGTTACTTTTTTTTATTTAAATACAACAACGGTCAGTTATATCTATTTATAAAAATAAAACACACTATATAATAAACTCAAGAATTATTGGCAACTTTAATTAAAACAAACAGAAATACATACCTAATATAAATAAATCTTGAGTGATATTTTAAGGTTCAAAATTACAGTGAATTTTTTAAACAGATTTGCTAAAAATATGTTTTTTTAATTTAAATAATTAATCCTGAGTAAAAGTATCTTTTATATGTTATAATCATTAATCACCTAATGATTTATTTTTTATTTATTGTAATGCTTTTGAACTCTTTTTACAGCACTCATATTAAAATGAGCTTATGCTGCAAATAAACTTCCCTTGCCTTGTAAAACACTGGCTTCAAAATTATTTGCACCCTCAAAATTAACATTCAGTGTCACTGGACCACAACACGCTACACAGATTGTAGTTCAGACGACGCTTGTGGAAGTTCAGGAGCAAACTTTTAACCAAAAAAAAGATTATTGTTATGGAAGTGGTTTCTGACAGATGATTTGAAATAAACTAAACTTCACAGTTCTGGAAACCTTTGGGTCTTTGTTGCCACAATTTCATACTGTTATGGAGAACAGTTTCCCACTGTGATAAACAACAAAGTGATTTTGCATGTGTGCAACCTTATATTTATACCCCAGAGAAACAGGAAGTTTCTCTTAGAGTAAACTTAGAGTAATTTTAAGTATTCTGTAGGGGTGCCAATAATTTCCCATATATGTTTTCTTTTCCAAGAAACCTATATTATTTGAACAGAAAATGCAAATCATTTTTGTAACATTTCATTTAGACAGCCGGAGCCATTCAACAGAAGGGTGCTAATTTCTTGTTTTGGATAATAAAAAAAAAGGTACAAAACTGTACAAAGCTTGGAACTGTGGTGCTAAGCTCAAGTCTTTCCTACCCTTATTATAGATCCCTTACCTAAAAAAGTGTCCATATTTAACAAAAACATATGTAAATGCTAAAGAATTTCAAATTTTGGCAGGGTTTTATAGCTAGAAAAGAGAATCTCTGGTTGGTATTAAACTGTCTCTTACTGGACAGATGACCACTGAGTGAAGTCATCGAGGACTTTAGAGGATTTTAGAGCCTTCAGCAGATGGGATGTGAACCCAAACTCGGAGCTCTGGCACTAAAATCAAAGCTGCCAATTCATACAATGCAGAAAGGCTCACAGAAATCTGCTTAGGCTAGCGGCCCGCTCCACACACTCCAGCGCCGGCAGGCTGTTATGACTAAAGCAGCAGGAGTGAGAGGGTTTATGTCACTGCTGGAGTCCCTCTGGATGAACCGTGTGTGTGTGTGTGAGAGAGAGAGAGAGAGAAAAAAAGAGAAAGAGACAGGAGGAAAGAAGAGCTCTGCTTTTCTCTCCTTTTCTCCATCACGCTGCTTTAATCCCCCCGCTGGGACTCCAGTATTTAATAACTCTTTTATTCCCAGCAGGACGTCGGGCCCCTGACATACTGCTCACTTTTCCTTTCTTCTCTTGCACTATAAATTAGGTAGATTTGCATATGCTGAAAGAAAAAAAAAAGCTTCAATATTAGCGAATTAATTTTAAACTGTTTTGAAGGTCTTTAAAGTGTTTGAGATCATATTCCTTTCATTCTTCCTTTCAATCCACCTTCAGTATCCTGGTGTACATTGAAATGAATATATATATAAAAACAAACATTTCTAATAAACAAAAATAATTTTAAAAATGTAAAAAAAAAACAGACAAACCCAAAAACATAGTATTATAAGCAGATTAAAAAAATCAGTGTGAATAAAAATCAGTTATTTATTTTTTTTAATTTATTTGCAGCAGTTATTTAAATTATTTTTATAGTCAACCCTGGATGGTTCATTTTTTTAGGTGCTGATTAATTAATTTCAAACAATAAACCATCAGTCATAATTACATATCCTTCACTTTAAGATGATTTCTTCAAACCATTCTTTCTGGTGAAGGACGATTGCACAGCATACGTCTTTAATACATAAGCAATTTGGTGCACAAGTTTTAATTTATTTGGAGTTTTCTGAAATCAACAGGATGAAATCTATACATGCAGCACACCAGATATTTGGTTAAATGTCCCTTGGCAGGTTTCACCTTCTGACAGAATTCTGGCTGGATATTTGACTGCTCTTCTGGGCAGAATTGCCAAACAACTCAGTCTTGTTAAAGGCTTTTTCTTTGTCCATGTGCTCAGCTGCAGACTTTATTCGAGCTTGAAGGTGTTGATTTTGGAGCAGGAGCTTCTTTCTTGGACGGCAGCCTCTCGGTCCATGGTGATGTAAAACGCTCTTGACTGTAGACGGTGTTCCAGCAGCTTCCAGTTCATGGCAGGTCTGTGCCTTGATGGTTCCTGGTTGTTCCTGACCATCTGAACCAATTTCCTCTCAGCTGAGGTGACAATTTGGGTCCTCCAGACCTTGGCAGAGTTGCTCCGCCTCAGGAAGTTCAGAGGCCTTGGCCTTGGCCATGTTGGAACATTCAGCACCACTGAATTAATAATCTAAGTAGGTGTGATACTTTTTTGTATAATCTTGACCAGGTGTTGATTTCAGGAAACCCAAAATAATTTAAAACTATGCACCAAAATCTAAAGCTGTATGCTGTACAATCAATCATTCTTCCCCAGAAAAAGAACAGTTCAACGAAATCATTTAAAGCCCAATACTGCCATGATAGTCATGCCTAGGAGGACTGTACATAAACTTCTGATCTCAACTGTATGTATAAGGAATAAAACACTTGGGTGTGCTGTTATAGGAAAATAATCAACTACATGGTGTTGTGATGAAGCGGCGCTACTCTTACGACCTCACGGCTGATTATTTCCCCATGTTTTATTCCTCATATGCGACAGAAATCTGCCAATAATTACAATTTATATTTCTCAAACAGCAATACGTTTTTATCCATCTGTAGCTACATTTAATGTTATGGAACGTCCACGAAACAAGGTTTCATGGTGGAGTGTTACTACAGTGTAGTGAGAAGTCATCTTGCAAGTGCGTCACATCACGCCCTCACATCTCAGATTAGTTTCCTATATCAGCACACCCCAAGCGTATTATTCCTTAGATCCGAACTGGGTGTAACGCAGCACTGAAGGAGTTATTTATCATCACTCTGGCAACCAGCTGAACATCGGCAAATCCAGGAGACGATCAGCTAATCATTTCCTTTTCACTTCTGCAGCAATGGACGCCACATTAACGACTGCTCGGTTAGAAATGAAGACGCGAGACTCGCTTTACACTTCATAAACTTAGAAAATTAATATAATGCCTTAAACATTTATTAGCTTTTAAGCTCTAATGGTTTTTAAGTTTTACAGCTCAACGTCACCGGAGATGAAGGACTTTTGTCTGGAATGGAACAATTTCTTCTTAAAACTGTATTTATTCTGCAGAATATTTTATTTCATACATACGCACTTACATAAACTCTGCGTAGATGAGGAAGAAGTCCTGAGTAAATTTATGCCACACAGAGCATCACATTTGACATTAGACAAGAATATATACGTATATTTTAGTGTATTTAAACCAGCCATCAAAGCAGTTTATATACAGTTTATATCATCAGTAGAAATCTTACATCTCGACAAACCCTTAGAGGGAAACACAGAGTCTGAAGAAAACGCGGGTCTGCATCACACTCTGGCTGTTTGAGTAAACTTCATCTCGTCTTCTCGAAGGAACACTCTTCAGAATGACATGAATTAAAATACACAATACATTCAGCATTTAACACTGTGTACGCGTGCGCACACGCACACACACACGTCTAGATGAGTCAAGTATCAAATCACATACACACACGTATCCACACACACATCCACACACGCACACACGTGCGCACACACACAATCCGCATCCACACACATATCCACACACACACACGTATCCACACACACACACGTATCCTATGCACACACACACACACATATATCCACATATCCACACACACACGTATCCACAGACACACACAGGTATCCTATCCACACACACACACATATATATCCACACCCACACACACACACACATATATATATATCCACACACACACACACATATATATATCCACACACACACACACACATATATATCCACACACACACACACACATATATCCACACACACACACATATATATCCACACACACACACATATATATATCCACACCCACACACACACACACATATATATCCACACCCACACACACACACACATATATATCCACACCCACACACACACACACACATATATATATCCACACCCACACACACACACACACATATATATAGCCACACACACACACACATATATATATCCACACACACAC
>JAQQZX010000040.1:2264629-2288882 GCA_030068355.1 Notoglanidium maculatum
CCTGGGTGACCCGGGGATCGAACCCAGGACCTTCTTGCTGTGAGGCGACAGTGCTAACCACCGCACCACCGTGCCCCTCATCATGTTTATGAGTGAAAAATGTAAAGTTACAGCTTTACAAAGTGCTGACACTGAAGACTCCTTCCAAAAATGTGTCCTTACAGAAAACCTCACCATCAATGATTACAACAGTGTTTTTGTTTTTAATACTTTTATTTGAGCATTAGACCTAGATTACGCGTCCACCATACAATCCCTGCGTAAATTGTTACTATAGAACGCAATATGCATTTAAACAAGTGCATTAATATGAACCTGTATATATTTTTGAGATATTTTTGAAGATTCCAGCTTTGGCACGTGTGAAGCAGATGTGTCACCTATTTTGGTTGTCCAACGTGGCTTGTTGAGACAGATACTTTTACACTTGTGCTTATGATGAGGCTAAAAACATGTCTCAGATCTCCTGAAGTGATCTGAATGATCAGATTTAAATCTGTTAATCGCGTCTTCGCTGCGTTTACACTTACAATTGTATAATGCAAGTAATTTCCGATACCTGAAACGTGCAAAACAATCAAGTGTGAACATTTAACTGGAATTTTCCAGGCAGAACTGCTCCTTTAAACTCATGGCCTCTCTCTAAAACAACAGCATATTTAGTCTATTAAACATTACAGCAGGTAAGACACAAACCTGTGTGTTCTCTTTCTCGCTGTAATGTTTGCACTGCTGATCATGTTTTAATGAATCTCTCTTTCACACACTCATTATTCTCAGATATTACGCACCTGTCAAAGAATGCAGCTCGAAGCACAGAGGACCTGCAGGACCTGTCCTACAGACCTGTAACTGTGATACCTGCCATTAACTACGGCTGCCACAGAGACCTGATAATTATAGCTCATGAAAACTAAAACTGCTAGAATATTTTAACAAGATAAATAAAAATGTAAAACATTCTGAAACTATGCTATGTAGGTGTGAATTAATTCCCATTTTTGTTTGTAAGTATATGTACTAGTGCACTATATGTGCAGTCGTTAGCACTGTCGCCTCACAGCAGGAGAGATCTGAGTTTTAACCTGCTGACCGACTGGGGCCTTTCTGTGTGGAGTTTGCTCCGCTTTCCTCCATGACATGCAGATTAGGTCAACTGGCTACTTTAAATTGCCCATAGGTGTGAATAGCTGTCTGTGTTAGCCCTGCAATAGACCGGCGACCTACGCAGCGTGTACCGCGCATCTCGCCCAACCTTCCACATCAAGCGAACACAGAAGTAGGAATATAGATGTAAAAAGAAGAGGACGACAGTAGGATATTACATCTGGCAGTCTCACATTCTGCCATATATAGCAATTCCTTTATTCGTTGTAGAGCAGGAATAACATTGTAAACATGTTTTGCCCTTTTCCAGTGATGGCACACAAGAATGTGTAGTGTATATTCATACATTGCTCTCCAAAGATCAGTCTTTTAATATTTTGCTGCTAAATTAACTTTTGTAGTCAAAATGCTTTTTTGTTTTTTTCAAAGTTCGTTTCCAGAACTAGGAATTGTATCCCTTAAAAAAGAGATTCTATAAAAATCAGAGATTCGGAAGTTTTATCTTTTTATTATTAAAAATAATGAAAAATCAACAACGGGATAGTGTGAAGTTCGGAAAAAATATTCTGTTCGTCTTATACCGCGACAATTTTCTAATGCTAACATTTTTTTATTATTATTATTATTATTATTATTATTATTAACACATAACAATGTGCACGTTTTATCTATTTATAGTTACATTTAATGTTGTGGAATGTCTGGGGGGAAAAACCGAGCGAGTTCCTGTTCTCACTTATGTTATAGCAGCTATAAACAGTCATTCCTTCACCATCGTGTCATTTTTCCCTCTTTTGTAGTTAAGAAAACAAAAAAACAAACAAAAAAAGGACAGATTGTCATGATACTGAGAAACTGCAGTGTAAACAAAGGAAAGTTACAGCCTTTCCTCTGACTGTTACAAAATGTTGCATACAAGCATGCAAGTCCCCGTGTAAGTACTATAGGAACAATAATGTATGAAAACCAGCACATTAAAAATACTAGTGATTTGCAGCTGGAACTACTGCCGGAGCTGCTGTTAGAGAAAATCAATCAGCACCTTATAACCAATCAGAATCTGGTTAGCTTATCATAATTGATTGTTCAACTGAGAGACATTAAATCAGGCAGGTTTGGGGAAAATAATCACTTTATTGACATATGTGGAAAAAAAAAGAAAAAAAAAAAGACATCATCATTTACATTTTTCTTTTGGCGTAAAAAAGCTCTGAGATTACGTCCGGTACAAACGGTATGGTGAAAATCCATTCAACAAAATCACAGACATTTACAGTGAGCACTATTTAAAAAATGCAGTACTTAAGTATTAGTACCACTGATTTAGTTCATTTTCAAGAATTGGAAAGACATTAACACAAGAAAATAAAAACAGGCATCTAACTAAACCACTGCCCCATAGGGACTGTATTCCTGCTTTTATGTGGTGTGTGTGGTAAAGACATTCCCTCAGCTCTGTAATGAAAACAGCGCCTTCCTGTGGTTGTGCAGCAGCAGTGCAGGCTCTCCCCTTTAATTCAGATAAGCAAAGTACAATACAGAACTGCCTTGTTCATTTCAGAATTTCATAATGCTTTGGCACATTTTGAAATATTTGTCTTTTTTTTTAAATAAAATGTTTAAAACGCCTTTCTCTTTCACAGATTAAAGGGGCCAGCTCACCTTTCCCAGAACCCAATGCTTTGTTTTGGTTTAGCAAAACCTCTTCAAATTCACAGTTAGCAGTTTTTCTTCATTCACCTGTCATACATGAACAAATCATGCCTGCGAGACGGCCGAGGCCGGTTCTGGTCCAATACATACGGATTAACCATACAAAAATGGAATGGACAGTCAAAACAATTTAAAATATAGACAAAAACTCTTTAATTCCACGTTTCAGTTTAAGATCTATGGCCTAGGATGTCGCCGTATCGTTGTGGATTGTTTTTGCAATACGATGGCGTTGAAAATGGCGACTTGCTACTTGGTGCAGAGGATTCTGGGAAGGGTGAGCCGGCCCCTTTAATTCTGATCCGGTTTCTGTTAGAGCTGATCTGGACCATCGCTATGTTACAATTCACCACCGGTGAATCCTCTGTATTCATGTTTAATGTTTGTGTCCCCATACCTCATCATAACCAGACACGTTTCCTGATAGGTTCAGAGGCTGGATGAACAAAGGGAGGTCAGAGGTCACAGGCGGGTCGTTCGGTGCCACAGGGTTCTGATTGTTTCAGATTTTCTCCACGTAATTCCCAGGGAATAAGCCCTCTTTCCCACGCATCCTGCCAGTCCACCAGCCAGACAGATCTAAAAAACCGAACAAACAAACAAAAAACAAAACAGATGTATCATTTTTAGACTAAAGAAGGAAGAGTGAAATAAAAGAACAGTGGTGGTTGGTGTATTAGACCTCATTCATAAATCCAGACATTTTAAACTCCCTTTAAGTACTAATGACCTCTTTTGAGTGACCAGAGATCTACAAAAGTGTCACGATTTGATAGATATAACTCCTTGTTCTTGTTGTTTTTTGGTGGTTGTGAAATTACTCGCCACTCCACTTTTATTATTGGTTATTTATTGGTTATATATATGGTTAGTTATTATTGCAGCTAGAAAACTGCGACAAGTGCTAATAAATGAAGGTACACTGGGGAAGGATTCACGCTACCCCATACTGTGAACGTTTTCACTTGAGGAGGAGTGGACAGGACATTTAATGACAGGGTTGCCAGATTGGGCTAGTTTGTAAATACTTTGTGGGTACCAAGATCTTGTTTTATAGCGAATAATCCGAATGAAATAGAATAAATTGTCACAAAAACAGCATTTAAGTGCAGACCGTGTGCCAATGATGTACAGAAACATTTCTATTGTAAGATATATTGGAAAGATTGGGAACGAGGGAATGTAACGTTCATACAGGAGAACTGTCTGGGGAACCAAAGTATTTTACATGCTGAAAGCTGTGGAAAAGAATAAAATGTCTTCCTTTTCAAATCCCCGTTTTCTGGGCTAGTTTTGTGTGGTTTTTCAGCTGTAGTTGGGCTTGAAACTTTGCTGAAACCTGACAACCCAGCTCAATGATATTCTCTCAAACAACTGAACAAAGGTATGTCTAAAACCGGGATCAGTCTTCACAAATTCAGGCCAGTTCTGAAATGATTTTGTCATGGGTGACAGAGCTACAGCTTTGGGCCCAAATATGAACGTCAGGAACAATAAACAAGCCTTGTAGTGTGACATAATAGAGCAGCGACATGGCGTCTGGGATGGCCTATGATACCCTGAGGAAAAGTCTATCATGTCAAAATGTTTTTGTATTTTCTCTCCTGTGACGTGTTTCTTGACTTTCCTTCTGTAGCTTCGATTGACAATTTCTTGACCCTCCTAACCGACATCGTGCAAGGATATGAACGATAATTGGTTGGGGTCACACTTATAGTGTTGCCAGTCTCCTGACCAAGACACAAACATTTATGGCTCTATGATTGCCTAATATGACATGATGACTATTGTGAAAGACAAAAAGTATTGTGTAGTCTGATCCTGGCATAAAACCAGTTGCTACATTATAACCCGTTAGATTTTCAGCTTCCTATTACAGGGTTACTTGAAAAAAGAAATTCCTGTAGCAGTACGTAAGTGTGATAGCCTCTTTTGTTTGAGGCTACGTCGTAAATCTACAATCATGAGCCGCTGCTGGTTTATACACTAGTAGCCTTTTTTTTTTTATACACTTTTATACATTTGTACACTTTTTTCCATACATTTCATACATGTAATAACTGCATGTTGGCTGAATTGCTGCTAAATAAAACGTCATTACTTGTGGAATAGCTCTGAAGAATATTATTTTATCCTATATCAACCACTGAACATTAAGAATAAACTGTATATAGAAACATAAAAGGTATAACTGTAGAAAACCCTAATGGTTCTGAACGTAACTGGACAAATAAAAACATCAGACATTAAATTAGACTATGCGCTTTCACCACCAGAGGGCAGTACAGACGCATATTTGTAAGATATCATTTAGTTTGGTCATTCTTTTATCCTTTTATCCAGGTCTCACCTTCTTTAACAAGGTCTATAACATCACCAATATCAAAACTGAGTTCATCCACGTCCTGTCCAACGTACTGATACAGCGCACGGCACTGAGGACCCTGTGGTCGCGCTGGAGCTTTGGGTCGGCTGTTGGGGGCCGGAGGAGGACGCTGGCTGATGCTCCTCTTCCGCTGCATTCTGAAAAAGGAGAAAATAACAGTTAAATAATTGAAAAAAAGCCCACATCAGAGCGGTTTCGCATGAATGTTAAAAACAAGCTGAATTTGTTTTGATGGAAATGCATTAATGAGAACAAAATTGCTAAAATACAATGTTATGATGTCATAATACTGTAATTAGCATATTTGATGCTGCAGAAGATCTCCATCAAACAGAAAGACACTTAATTGTATGTTTCTTTAGGCTTGATTTTATTATAGTTATTGAGTTTATTTATATTTCCAATGTAAGTGATGTTTTTTCTTTCTTCTTTTTTAATGTGAAGTGCTTCAGTTAAAAACTTATGATAATTTCAAAGCGTAGTTGTTTTTAAAGAAAAAAATATCGGATGGGTAACAATATCAGCTCGTATTTATGGTTTCATTATCATTAACAGAAAAAGTAGTATCGTGTGATCTCTAATGTCAATGCTGTGTGTGTGTTTACTATCTTACCCAGACATGCCCTGCTCAGGTACGTTGAGGAAGTCCAGGTTAGACTGCTGTGTGTGTGGAGCTGCGGTTCCTCGCTTGGTTTTCTGAGAGCCCAGTTTGGGGAGGGCGGCATTGGGCGGCCGGTTCCACTTATCCGGTGTGGAGTAGGTCTGCTCCTGCGGCCGGGTGTTCCCACGGGGGAACTGCGCTGCCCCGTTCTGGTAACCTGTAATTAAAAACATAAACATTGAGGAAGGACCAAGCTATTAAATAAGTTTACCTATTTTAAATAGTTAAAAAGTAGTGAATTAATATGTGGTGATCAAGGCTGATTTTACACCACAAATAAATCAATATATGGAAAACACTGTGTCAGGTAATCCCCCTTGCGACAAGAGCCGAGCATTTGTTGCAGCTTGCAGTGCTTCGGGGTTTGCAGGGCGGCACCACAGCAAGAGACTTCAGTTCCCAAGCCACACAGCAGAACCACGTCATCGGCTTGAGGACACTCGGCTGATTCGAGTCAGGTGAGATGATTGTGGCATTATATGTACAAAGCATGTTTATTTAGAAACGTGTTGTGAAATTATGGACTGGATGCTGATCGGACGTCAGTGGTAATCCACGCCTCTCACTTTGGCCAGTTGTGTTCCATGTCATTCCCGTGTTTTGGTTTCATTACCTGCTCTGGTTAAAGTTTATGCCTTTGCTTGGTGTGTTTCGTGGAATTCAAGCCACAGAGCCAGTTCCAATTCAAGCCACAGAGCCAGTTTCAGTTCAAGCCACAGAGCCAGTTCAAGCCACAGAGCCAGTTCAAGCCACAGAGCCTACTCCGGTTCCTGTTCCAGTCACAGAGCGCTGCACCTGTTTCTGTTCCAGTCACAGCCACAGCTCCAGTCACGGAGCCCATTAAAGTTCCAGCACCAGTCAGTACACCTATTCTGGTTCCAGTCAGCATGTCTGCTTCAGCATTACTTCAGTATCTGTCCCAGCTCCTGTGCCTGTCCCTGTCCCAGTTCTCGTTCCTCTCCCAGTCCTTATACCTCTTCCTTGTGTTTAGTTCCTGTCCCTGTGCCTGTTCCCATGTCTGCTCTCACGCTTATGCCCATGCCAGAACCACAGTTCCTGCGAGAGGCTGTGTTCAGGTCCACGTTGAAGTCTATGCTTATTCTTACACCCATGCCTGAGTCCATGCCGCAGCCCTCTCCCCTGCCTAAGCCCGTCTCTGAGATGGTGTTTGCTCACTCGCCAGAGCCGAAACGCCCGGGACCGCCTGTGGAAGTTAGTTTTATTTGGTGCTCTGGGAGTAGCACAGCAAGAGACTTCAGTTCCCAAGCCACACCACGGAACCACGTCATCGGCTTGAGGAGCCTCGGCTAATTCAAGTCCCTGCTCGTTATCCAGGAACTATATAAAGACTTGCTCACGCACAGTTTGGTTGCGTGGCATTATATGTATGAAGTATGTTTACTTTGAAACGTGTCTTGTGAAATTACGGACTGGATGCTGATCAGTAGTAATTCCACACCTCTCAGTTGTGTTCCGTTGTCATTCCCGTGTTTGGTTTCATTTTCTGTGCTAGTTAAAGTTTATGCCTTTGTTTGGTGTCAATTCGTGGTATTCTCACTGCAAATAAAGATACTCATCTACACTTGCGTCCGGCCTCTTTGCCCTGCCCCTGACACACTGCTTTGTCCTGAACACCTTCCTTTGCTGGGAAACTTGTTGTCTGTTACAAACTTCCTTTAATGTTAAATGTACGTCTCCTTCACTAGCGTAACAATTACACAAGCTTAAATCAGTTTATATACTGTATGGAGCCTCAGGTGTACAAGTCCCTGTATGAACTGTTACTAAAGAAACAATTACATATTAGAATGAGTGCATTAATTAACAAACCTGTGATTTGCAGCTGAACTACTGTCAGAGCTGCTGTTATAGAAAATAAATCAACACCTTCTGACCAATCAGGAATTAATCAGAAAATAAAACCGTGGTTTAAACAGAAATTTTAAAAAACAAAAACAAAAAGCACACCTCTGTTGGGGGCCTGGCTTCTTCCTCCTTGCGTGGGCTGCATGCTTTTTCTCGTTGGTTCTGTAAGGAGATATATAAATGGCAGTAATCTTCCCCTTTCCATGTTGACTTAATGTGTTTTGCACGTACAGACGAGTTTAATACTGTGCCACTCACTTGCAGTCTTCGGTAGTCCGTCTCCTATACTGATATTGAGCGTTTTTCCTGCAGGTTTGATCTGAGTCGTGTCTCCCTGCCCCCTAGAAAACATCAGGATGCGGCTCCCTCCTCCTCCCCATCCCTCCTTCTTCACATGAAACTCCAGCCTGCACAGATTACACACTCAGATTCAATACATTCACCAATAGTAATATTACACACACGCAACAGTAAGGCTGACTAATCAGCTAACTGACTAGCCTAGCTTGATTTCTAGATCAAGGAGGTGGTGGGATGTTGCAGGGTCCTGAAGCTGTAAGACAGCTTTTGGATTGGAGGAACCTTTTCATAGTTCTTAGAACTGTTGGAGGAAGTACCCCCTTTTTGTGAGTCTGCATTGCTAGAACTAAGGATCGTTGTTTGCCATTTTGAGGTACTTTTTCAGAACCTACTTCAGGGTAGGTACTGTTCCAGCACAAGAGGAACCATGAGTGATGTAAGTGTGCAGTGATTGGTCAGACATACAGTAAGTGTGATTGGTCAAACACATGAGCCAGTGCAGCACCAGCAACCGCCATTTTTAAACATCTGTGTACAATATTAGCCGCGTAAACAATAGCCCTTGACGTTAGCATTAAAAATGGAAAAAAACAGACAAATGGACCGACAGTGAAGTCAAGGCTTTACTGGGGTGAAGGAAATACAACTCAGTTTCGACACGTATAAGCGAGACTTAATATTAATTAGACTAAATGTTCTTGTCCATGTACTCGTCCATGGTTTTTTTAAGCCACCACATGAGAAAACCTATTATAAAATAATAATACACACTAACATGTTAGGTAAACATACTTTAAGCAGTCACCAACTATGTTCTACTACACATTCGCTCTTTCTAATGTAAAATTAAGAATTTAATCTCAGCACGTGACACTTCCTGGTTTCTCCGGTGCAGTGGAATGATCCGTTTCTATAGAAACACATGACTGAAACACTACACACAAAAGTGGACAAGTTTAAATCCGAATGCTGCTACTTTGCTGTTTCCACAGCAACACAAGCACATTGGTGGACAAGACGCACATTCATATGAAAACAAACAACAGACTAGTGACGTCGCTATGGCGACTGTCGGCCAGCTTACGTCACTTCAGCGTTCCTATTGACGCTCTTTGAAAATGTATTTGTGTGGATTATTATTATGTATATAATGTGTGGATTTAGGGGGAAACTGTAGATTTGTGTGTGTGTGTGTGTGTGTGTGTGTGTGTGTGTACCTGTCATTGAAGGACAGTGTGAGTTTGCTCTTGGTCTGCTCCTCATAGCGCTTACACAACAAGCTCAGAAACTCAGTCTTAAACAAGGACTCCAGCAGGCTGTCGTACTGAGCCTCGTGCAGGATGAAGAAGTCGTCCTGCCTCGTGCTAAAGGAAAAAAGTAAATAAAGAAAGAAATAAAGCGAAAGATAAGAGACATGGATATGGATGTGGATTAAAGCAGTAATTCCCAGCTCCAGTAATGGATTAAGTCTGCACGTAACTTTATCCAGATCACAAATAAATAGCTTCATGAAATGAGCTTGATGGTTTTTAAACGGACGGAGAATGAACCTGGTGTAGCACATAAAAAACATGGGCAGTGTTTTGTTGAATAAGTAAAAAAAAAAAGAAGGAAAAAATATGAATATATGAAGGCTGAGGCTGGGGCTGATTACTTCCTAACCCAGCGCTGTAGATTCATGTCAGGTGACTACAGAGTGACACGCCCCCTAGATTTGACTTCCATTTGGACTGTTTCTTTCCACACATCCGTAATATGAAATACAGTCGTTGGCTGTAATGAACAGGAATGAGGTGAATTATTTACTCGACCATCATTCTTTTCTTAAAACGCCTTTAGAGGAGAAAGTGAGTGCACGTTGTATAATCAACGTAAACGGAAGAACAGATGACCGAACTGAAAATTTAGAAAACTCAGTAACGCAAAAGAAATTCCAAGTAACATTTGTCAGAGTTATCCTCTCTCACTTTCAACCTTTCTCTCACTGTGACAGGAACACGGTCAACCTTCAGTTCACGGAAACGTTTGTCTGATAAAGAAATCACTACCACAACCGTGCTACGGAGATCAGTGCTACGGATATTTAAAAGAACTTTCAGTTAATTTAGTGACGTTTTTCACACACTGAAGAAAAACCTCAAGCCCATGCACTGAGCCTGAGCCCACCAATGTGCGGTGGCTCTGCTTTGGTCTGGTTGGCAACAGGCAAACTCTTTGCAGAAATGAGTCAGCACGGTATATTTAAACACAGGATGCTGCTAACCTCAGTGAAATGGAGCGTATGGCCCCGATTTCCAGTTTTCTCTTCAGCACTTCTTTGATCTGGCCTTTTTCGGGACCCTTCTTGATTTTCTCACGTCCGATCAGGTAGATGCCCTTAGGTGTCAGGATCAGATCTCTTTTAATTGACTGGAAAAAAGGACAGAGAAAAATATATTATTTATAATATACAGTATAACCTGGGCTGTTCGCCAATAATCGATCGTAGAGACAAGCTCAAGAGGTCACACTCGCACCTATGGGCAATTTAGAGTGACCAGTTGGCCTAATCTGCATGTCTTTGGGAGGAAACCAGACAATAACAACACATCCTGAAGTGTGTTTTCCATTTATACGACCGCAATTTAACAATGATTACAACTTTTTATTTATTTTAAGACTGATATGTACTACTTTTTAGCCATTCACTGTTACATTTGATGCCGTGGAACGTCTGAGAAACAAGCTAGTTCCTGTTATCACTTACGTTATGTCAGCTATAAACAGTCCTTCCTTCACCAGTCACTCTTGCAATGAATAAGGCAAAAAAAAAAAAAACACAGCTTCTGAGAAACTGAAAACTGCAACGCCATTCACCTTTAAAGACGTTGCTGTGTTGAAAAAGGTAAAGTTACAGCTTTACCTCTGACTGTTACAAAGTGGTGACACTGGAGACTCCTTCCATAAATGTTAAATAAACATCTCCTAACAGAAGCGTTCACCATATCACTGATTATGTTTCTTTGTTTCATGTAATATGATACAGTTTGATTTAATAGCCGTTGATTGAACTTTGTGCAGAATCTGGTGTAGGCGTTATCATTAATTCACGAATGATGATGTAGAGAGAGACTATTTTAAAAGTGTCAGAGTTCTGGGCGAATCAGCTTGCTGGCCTATTCAACAGCTAACAAATCAGTTTAAAAGTATGAGTGTTTGTTTTTACACACTAGTGATTTGTCGTTTTTTGATAATAATTATCACTTCAGAATTAATAATTGCCCCTAGTTATAGCTGATTATAAGACCTCACCTTAAACCTGCGGTCATATTTGTTCACCGAGTCAGCAAAGTCGACCCGCTCTCTCTTAGCCAGGAACTGACGCAGTTCAGGCCTCTCCTCCATGCCCAGGTAATCACCAACGAAGTTCCTGTTAATGCTATTCCTGCGTCGCTCCTTTGAGTTATAGAGAATATCCGATGCTAGGAACAGAACGCACAGACATGAAGAGAAATAAGATTCTTACAAAGTTTAACATATATATTTAAAAGTTTATTTTCTAAAGCAAAGTTGATATCACTGTGCAGAGTTAGATGAAGAAACATCATCACTTTGTTACCGTACACTATGTAAGTTTGGTTATTAAGGCTTGGTACTCTATGTGTGTTTCTTTCACTGAATATTTTTGACTTTTTACTGAATATTTTTGACACTACATCTATAAACATCATAAGTCCATATTTGGACATCAGCAAATTAGCAAATCTAAACTTTAACAGATTTAAAGACAGCAGGAGTAAGCTCTACTGTACTACACACCACTGTGCTCTGTGCACTGTATACTGTATCTGCTGCTATGTATACTTTCATGGAAATCACATCTAGATATTAGTATTCATTTAGTTTCTATTGTCACAGCTATTAGCATTCAGCTAGATTGTATTGTGGCAGCTAGCTATTAACATTCAAATAGTTTGTATTGTGATGACTACTTATTAGCATTCAGCTAGTTTGTATTGTGACAGCTAATTATTAGCATACAGTTAGTTTCTATTGTCACATATAACTATTTCCATTCAGCTAGTTTGTATTGTCACATCCACATTTAACTATTAGCATTCAAATAGTTTGTATTGTGATGACTAGTTATTAGCATTCAGCTAGTTTGTATTGTAACAACTAGTTATTAGCATTCAGATAGTTTGCATTGTGACAGCTAGTTATTAGCATACAGTTAGTTTCTATTGTCACATATAACTATTTCCATTCAGCTAGTTTGTATTGTCACATCTACATTTAGCTCTTAGCACTCAAATAGTTTGTATTGTGATGACTATTTATTAGCATTCAGCTAGTTTGTATTGTGACAGCTAGCTATTAGCATTCAGTTAGTTTTTGTATTGTCACATATAACTATTTCCATTCAGCTAGTTTGTATTGTCATGTCCACATTTAACTATTAGCATTCAAATAGTTTGTATTTTGATGACTAGTTATTAGCATTCAGCTAGTTTGTATTGTAACAACTAGTTATTAGCATTCAGCTAGTTTGCATTGTGACAGCTAGTTATTAGCATACAGTTAGTTTCTATTGTCACATATAACTATTTCCATTCAGCTAGTTTGTATTGTCACATCCACATTTAGCTCTTAGCATTCAAATAGTTTGTATTGTGATGACTATTTATTAGCATTCAGCTAGTTCGTATTGTGACAGCTGGCTATTGTCATTCAGCTAGTTTGTATTGTCACATATAACTATTTCCATTCAGCTAGTTTGTATTGTCACATCCACATTTAGCTATTAGCATTCAAATAGTTTGTATTGTGATGACTAGTTATTAGCATTCAGCTAGTTTGTATTGTGACAGCTCGGTTTTAGCACATAATATTAGTTATTGTCATGTTAGCTAACATTTGCGACATTAGCAATAAAGCTATTGTTAATTAGTCGTAGCTAATGCTCTACCACATTCCATGGATCCTTGGTGAAAGTGACACTAATTTACCATCAGAGTGTGACTCAAAACTGATACAGGCATCTTTTACTTTTGTAAAAAAAAGTCCTACTTTTGTCCTTCTATACTTCTGTACTGTATATATCATAAATGTAAGAGTTTATACTTTTCTGAGGGAAGAATTTACCTCAACATTCACCAGCGGAGTTTTAGATTTAGATTAGGAGTTACACTAACTGTATCCTTGAGTAAAGAATTTGGGTGCTTTTAACAACTTTGTCAGTGTGTGCTGAGCAGGTCTCAGGGTCAGATCGGGATTATTTTTAAATCATACTTGCCTAAGACACAGTTATATTTCAGCCTGAGAAACACGCATCAGCTAATATTGATGTTGATTGTGGAGTTTCCCATGGATTTGCTTTGATGAATGAATGATCTTACTGTACGTGCATTGTTTTTAAGTTCCTTTTTTTGAGTCATTGGTTATTTTCATGATTAATTTGATCATCTTTATCAGTTCAATTCTCTTTCTTTCCTGTATCTTGGTGAAAGGTTTCATATTAATATATTATTATGATTAGTAATAGCCATAACACTTATTTTGTTCAAAAGCCAGTAAGGGACAAATTAGGGTGGCTCTTTACTCCATACATATGACTCGACTGATAAATGACTCATTATTCGCCGTTGAGTCAAATCACTCTTGATAAACAGGAAAAGCACTGAACTCCAGAACTTGCTGACCCCTCAGGTTTACGTGATGCATTTCTGCAAAATGCAAACTCGTCTGCAGACTACTCTTGAGGAAGTATGCATGGTTTCATTGGTTGTCACCCGTGTGAGCCTATCTATGCAAACTGCACCCATAATAATGAGCATATCTGGGTGAAATAGTCTCACAATGACACTTTAACATCCTGTATCTGTTTTATGGTTTATGCATTATTAAGCTGTCATACCCTCCTCTCTCATCTGCTCATACTTCCTCCTGGCGATGTACTTCCTCCAGGCTTTCTGGATGATCCTGGCGAACGTGTCAAACTTCCTTTCCCGCATCTCTTCCAGCAGAAACAGCTGAGAATGAGAGAGTAAAGGGATTTGCATCAAGCAAATGGTAGGAAGCAGAGGAGCTATAGTATACTAGTTAAACTGGGTCTATGTTATAGTACAGAACATTAATGATTTTTTATAGTACAGAACTTATAGAATGTCATCTCTGGTGGACCAAAATCCAGGTGTTCACCCAGCAAACTAATTCAGCAGAACAGATAAATGTATGAAAAAACAGTATATAGTGCAACGGTTTGACTTTCTAAACTTAAGCCATTGCAGCTTCTGTATCAGCTCGTCTGTTGATCAAGTGAATTTATGTTAATTACTTGTCTGAAGACAGACATTAGCACAGACGTTTATAGAGTTTCCGTTTTATTTACTCTCTCTGCTCTGATTAGCGACATGACAATGAAAACATAGAAGTATATCCATTTGTAAACATTCACTCTGCGTCATTTTTTCTCCTCAATGTGCTATCTGCCCTCTTCCACATACCAGTGCACGATTGGCTCGTGTCGCTTTGATTGACAGGAGAGAGAGAGAGAGGATGCCCCTCCCGCCCAGAGAGCACCTTCAGTTTTGCTCACTAGATGCCTGGCTGTGGATGTGTGAATTTTTCTCCAAAACTGTCATCATGAAACCATTTGAATTTTGTGGTAAAAATATTACATGAAATAAAATGTAAAATGCCCGCATTCGTACCGACTCTGGATTTTTGACAAAGATCTTAGAGCGGCCCATCTGGTATTGATCATTGTCCATGTTTACGGAGCGCAGCAGATGCAGGACGCCCTGCTGTTCCCCTCCACGCCAGGACGGGAACGTCTCCGGAGTCAGGATGGCGTACCTGAGACACACACCTGTTGTTAGCACACCTGAACATACAGCACTCATAACACACATCCTACACACACTACTGTGCAACAAATAACTTTTACATTCTGTATTTTCAAGCAAAACACCTCCCTGAACGAGGCACAGTAATCTTCATAATTAACTTGTGATCTTCAACGGCATCCAAGGTACATTAAGTAATAAATTCTAAGCTGCCTTTTTTGAGTTTAATCTTCTTTCACCAACATCTTGCTCTATTTTCACTTTGGGTAGCTATTTCCTACATTACCCACAATGCCAAAACCTAAAGAGAACGATGCAGCAGCGCTTTAATCCTTTAGTCTGTCCAGCTCTCTCCAAAGCTTTACCATGAACTCTGCTAACTTCTTCAACTCGTAGGTCACTAACTAGCCTAGCCAAGTCTCTGCTATAATGCAGAAGCTAGTAGCTGCATTGCATTCTGGGACTTTGAGTCCAGTGTTCGCTCCAACATCTTCCAACGCCTGTATTTTTTCCTCCTATTAAATATCGTCGTGTCTCCACTTCACTTGACATCAGCGTGTCATACAATCGCCAACTTCTCACAGGAATAATGAAAACGCAGCATGGAGTTTTTCTTTAAGGAACTGTGGACTTTTTTACAACACGAGTCAATATGCGATTTTAACATTGTCACTTTTTACTTTGAGTAAAGATGAAGTTGCTCAATATTGTACCTATGACTTTTATGTATGGTTTTATTTGCATCATTTTATTTGTATTTATTGTGTTTACTATATTACGTTAAAGTTTGATTTCTGCATCTCATTCTTCTACTGTGTTTCATTTTCTCCTGGAACGATACATTTTCCTTCCGGAGACAAACATCTGTCTGTCTGACTATTTACTGCTTTAAATGGTTAGGAAATGAGCACTTACAATGCATTATTTACAATAATAAAGAGCTTCATTATCAGTACACATAACATGAATAACTCACCTCTGTAGAAACTTGTGGAAAATTCGGCGGTAGGCGAAGCCGGCTCTCCGCACCCTGATGTTCTCACGCAAACCCAAATACTCCACCTGATGTTTCACCCTGAAGACAGCGATCATGATGAGTGTCAGAAGGAGAGACAGAGAGAACATGAAAGCTTTGAGCATTTAGATAACAAGTAAATGACAGGACGGGAGGCGGGAACAGGACCAAAACCTAAACAAAAACTAATATGAGCCCACTGTGCTTGTTGTGAAGAGGGCATGATCTCTTTAAGAAAGAAATTGAGTGTTAAGAGGAACAAAGCACTTCTGTGTAGAAAAATAATCAACGTCAGGGCGCTAACAAGAACTCTGCTTCACATCAAACCACATAACGTTGATTCATCCCTACTGTACAGCCTTACTGGATTATCCATGACAATCCAAATCCAACGACGCTGAAGTGTACCAGGATAAGCCTAGCGCTGTGAGTAAAGCTCTGAGACTCACCGGCTCTCCTCCCAGTCTTTGGGCCTCTTGGTCTCGTTGGGTTTGATGCAGCGGATATAGTGTGGAGTGCATTTCATCAGCGTATCCACCAGCTCGTTAGCCTGCCTCTGTGGACCAGAGTGATACCATGACTATCTTTCGTACACGCCAGAAAGCACAGAGATATTCATCTCAGCCACCCAAGAACTCACAGGAAACCAATGTGGCTTGTGATGAACTTCTGAAGTAATTAGCAGCGATGTAATGCACGTTCTGGTAAATTTGTAGTCCAGGACAATGGATTATAAAATGAAACGTTGGTTAAAAGGTAATTGGGCAACGTAACATGATGTTCTGCAATCTGCATTCACTACTTAAGTAATATACAATTGTTCAGGAAGCTGTTCTTTGGTACACTGTGATGTTCTAGACTGTCCTGTTTACTTATCGGTTCCTGACGTCGGGTTTTTAAAATATGAGTCGAATCTTGATCTTACTTTGATTTTGGAGCTCGCTGTGGTCGGCCTGCTTTTTTTTTCAGTGTTGAGGTTTTCAGGGAACAGGCTGCGGATGAAGTGACTGTGAAGAAGAACATTTCGTGTCACACCCGAGTTAGAAGATCAATCCTGATTAATAGGAGGCCGTATATAAACATGTATACTTACTGTTCGCTGCTCTGCATCAGCGCAATGAGGTCGGTAAAAAGCACATCTCTGTTTCTCTCACAGAAACCGTTGATGTCGTACGACACCTGATTCGAGACGGAGTTTTTAATTTCGACAAAAATATCTTATTCGCACTATGTGCATATCAATTCTTAGCAATGATGGTAAATAAAGTGAAAATTGTGAAAACAAAATAAGTCACTTTGGTTTTCCTTATTTTATATCCTTCCAGTGCGTATATCCACTAAAAAAGTTACACACATAATGTCTTTTGACTTTGTACTTAGAAATATGAATAAAAAAATATGCATTCATAAATATATTTCTTATATATAGATATAGATAAGAAAAAAAGGTATTCAGACACCGCATATGACCAATATTGTTGGTGATTACATTTTTGAGATGCCTACAGTAAGAAATAATTTGCTTTTCTGCAGCACTGTGGTTCAGTTTTGGCCCATTACTTTTGGCTAATGGTCGCACTTTCAAAACCTTATAGCAGGATTCGAGTCAGGAGATTGGCTCGGCCATGCAAGGACTTCCTGTCACGTCTGTCTAACCCTAAGTTTTTATTTTTGGGATGTAACTATTGGAGTGCTGAATTCATGTTATATTGTTGTATTCTTTAAAACTTGAAACTGCCTTCTATTCTAAGCATTTTTCTAGTAAACAGTAAAGCTATCTGTTCTTTTCAGCACAAGAAAATATGTTGAAATGCTTTCCTGCTGGTACACACATACATTTGCAGTAGATAGAGATTATTTGAACAAATGGTGGCGTATTCCTGTATCCCTCTCATTCCTAAAGGCGGAGTTGCGCACCTTGCCTGCATAATGGTGGACAACAAAGCCAGAGTTCCAGTTGTTAAAGTGCTCGTGCGATCCCACCGCGGCCTGCAGCTTCTGCAGTAAGGTGCTGTCGGCCCCCTCGCCCTTGCCGTGCATGGTGGCGCAGACGTCATCCAGGATGCTCATGATACCTGGCGGGTTCTAAGAAGGAAGTGACACAAGAGGGATAAGACGAACACTTCAAATGTTCTACACTGAACTGCAATCAAAATTTCACTATAGCACTGTGTGGGGTGCCATAATTTCCGTTAAGGTTGTGTTTGTTCTGTGGTAAGAAGATGGCAAGAATGCATGCAAAGGGGAAGGGGGAAAAAATTTGAATATTGATATTTGCTTTAGAAATAAACGATTTTTGCTTAGAACGTTACAAAAAAAAAAAAGTTACTGAGCGGATTAAAGTCACAGAAATACAGTATTACAAAAACAGAGTAGTATAGAAAGTGGTTTTTAAACTGAACACACCCCTAGCAAATGTCTGATGATAGCTTTAGCGGTTAATAAGCAACACATTTTATTACATTTCTATTATTTGCATTCATAGATGCATTGTGGTACTGAAAGAGAAATGATGTGTTTCAGTTGTGGTTTTCTTTTCCTGCAAGTTTCTTTGAGAACTGAACTCATCACAGCTTGTAAATTAGTGCGTGCACACACACGCACAAACTACGTATTGACTATTGTTGCATCTTCTGCATAGTTCTTCTTTGCATCATGCCTAATAATTCATCACATATTAACTTCAGGCTCGTGATAAATATGTGTCCAGCTGTCTTTTCCGTGAGCTTACCAGTTTATTCTCAATGAGATCACACACTATTTTGTTGTTAAAGTATTCAATAGGAGTCCACTTGATCCCCTCCTGGACATATTCTTCCTGTTTGGGCGGGAAAAGTGAGAATATAAAACAATAATCGTAAAAATATCCCGTCTGTGCTGAGGTGCATCCTGTCCGGCTGTGTAAAGTAAGGAGTAAGGTATAAGCGCGCGTACCTGTTCTGCCTTCAGAGTCAGCTCGATAAAGATTTGCTGCAGTTTCTCATTCACAAAGTTGATACAGAACTGCTCGAACCCGTTCCTCTGAAGAAACAGAATCAGTTAGTTCTGTCAGTCCAGAATCTCACATTATGGCAAGTTGGCAAGAGAGACTGGAATAATAACATCGATTCACCTGAAAAATCTCGAATCCGTAAATATCCAGGACTCCGATGCTGAGCTCTTCGATGGGCTTCTGCATGGCTTTGTTTATGGCCTGATCATTACAGTCGAACAAAACAATAAATCATTCTCTATTTCAAAACATAAAGTATATTAATATAGGTTTAAAACTAGTTTATTCCACAGAATCGTCTATATGGTGAAGTTTTCTGTAAGAAGATTTTTCTTTAGCGTTTATGGAAGGAGTCTCCACTCTCAGTCAGACGTAATGTTTTAGACACGGGAACATTTCTTGGTACCATGACAAATTATTTTTTGTCTGTTTTTTTCTGACTTTGCTCAAACTTCCCAGGATCCCATACACCAAGCATCAAGGCGCCATTTTCAATGCCATCAATATTCCAAAAACATTCCAGCGACATCCTCGGCCATAGCTTTTAAATTGTGCCGTAAAGACATTCAGTCAAATTATCTAAATTAAAAAATTTTTTCTATCTATCCGTTCCATTTCCGTATGGTTATTCCTTGCGCAATGGACCTGAACCGGCCTAGGCCATCTTGCACCCGGCTGCGAAGGAAAGAAAAGATAAGGTGTAGTTTGTTCAAAGCTTCCACATATGGCATGTGAATGAAGAAAATGTTGGAGAAGAGTTTTCAAGGGATCATTAACAGTGAAATTGTGGAGGTTTCGCTGCACAGAGAGCTAGCATGTAGCGGTCACATGCTTTCAACACAAACACAACGCATTGGATTCTGGGAAGTGTGAGCCGGCCCTTTAAGAGAAAGAAATAAGTAACTATAGAGTAACTAACTTGTTTTGCGAACATTAAATGCACCTACAAACAAGGTAAAAAAAGTGTGATGAGTTGTTTAATTAACACAGCACTGCAATTGCTGTGGTATAAGAGGAAATATAACCTTGTCCAACGTGATGTTAGACTCCACTACGTCTCACCACTGGCTCACCGATTATTGTCCTATAGCAGCACGCTTCAAAGTGTTTTATTTCTTACTTTTTTATTTGTCAATCTGCCCATTTTTTTGTCTTTAACCATGAGCGTGTGAGTGCACATGAACAAGACTTGTGGTAAATCCAGACCTCCACCAGGTAGTCGAAGAGGCGAGCGTACAGGGCCTTGGCGAGAGCGTCACGTGTGTAGCACGCCTGCTCCTGATTCAGCGTCACATCGATGGACTCGGATTTGCCGCCCCACTTGGAGTCCATCTTCCGGCTGGTGAGTTTCTCCTGCAGCCGGTTCTGATCGATGCCCAGCAGGTAGGCGGGGAAGGCCAGCACTGAGCAACACAGAGAGCATTTTACAGCACGAGATTACGTTTGGATAAACTTGGGAATTGATTCAGTGGGAAAAATAGCATTTATGTAGGTAAAGTGGTCATGCTGTGTGGACTGTGGTAGACATTGGACATTGGACTGGTGATCGGAAGGTCGTGAGTTCAAATCCTTAACCTTCACTGCTCACTTGTATAAAATAAGATGTATGTAAGTCGCTCTGGACAAGGGTGTCTGCCAAATGATGTAAATGTAAATGCTGAGCTGATCGTGTTGCACCGTCAACGATTTTTTTATTTATTTATTTATTTAAAGATTTGGCCTGAGTGATTTCCTTCTTGCTTGTTTATGCAGTTATCCAGGCTGTCATGGGCACAGACTCACCATACCTGGAGAGTTGAAACTGGAAAAAGTTCAACTGTCTACTTTGTGTGAGTCCGTACTCATGATACCCTCAGATTCCTGTCCTTGGCTGACAGGCGTGGAACCGGATGTGCTCTCCTGCTCCACCTCAAGGTTTGTGAGATGCTTTTCTGCTCACCACGGTGGAAATGAGTGATTATTTGAGTTATTATATCCTTCCTGGCAACCTGAACCAATCCGGCCATTTTCCACCCACTCAATGTCGCTCGCGCAATGTTTTTTTGTTCTTCGCACCATTCTGTGTAAACTCTAGAGATTGTTTGTGACCCTTGTCATAACAATAAAACATGACTTTAAAATTATGGAAAATGATCATCATGTGGGTTTTTTTTTGTGCTTGTTTCGTGATAAGCGTGCAGCCTGTTTCTCAATAATAAGCATAACAACTATTGGTTCAAGCTTCAGATCTGAAAGTGTCCTTATTCAGACTGGATTGGGAAAACAAAAACCAATAAGAAGATGTCAGAACAAGGAAACACGACGGTGCTCATGTCCGCACTTACAGTCTGTGCTCTCCACCTGGCCGTAGTTTCCCACCTCGATGAAGCTGATGTTGCCCAGGTGTAAGATTCCAGCTACAATATGCAGGACCTGCGTCTGATTGTCCCCGGGGATCCCGATCACCTGCATGGCTTCCTGCAGCACGCACACACACACACACACACACACACACACACACACACACACACACACACACACACACACATAGACGGACATTAGAGTTGGTTCGTAATTGGTGACACCATCGATCAAGGAAACACACCCAAAAATATATTGTTGAACACAATATCGTTTCCATAGTAACAGCTGATTGACAGCGATTGACCCACCATCGTCTCGTGGAAGTCGTTGCTGTCGTTGGTGCCGTCCACTTTGTAGGTTCCCGACTGGTTTAAGTAGTTGTAATAGTCAGGCGTCATGACCCCTAAACCTTCCTTCTGCTGGGCCGAAGAACCTTCGATCAGCTGGAACCAAACGAGTGAGAGGTTGTTGAGGATTTTTCAGGTAGTACAGTCAAAAGTTTGTACACCCTTTGGATAAAATGAAACCCACAAAAAATATATTTCAACAAGATATTTCATGTGTTCGGTTTCTCAGACGTTCCATCATTACTGCGAGGATGATGTTGCTTTGCAAATTTGTGTTTCCTTTTCTGAATGTGAGAGTAATATGTTCTTTATGTTTTCTCTTTTTCTTCACAGCTGCCTCAAACCTCTTCCTTAACCCCTGAACAAGTTCTGGATCCTCCAAGGGTGTAATATTCAGCCACGTATTTCTCCTTATGTGTCTGTTATAACTGCTATATGACAGATATTTCACACTGCCTTCTTTAAATCAGATCTGAAAATAAATTTAATAGATTTTTTTGCCTTATTTTGCCTTACGATTTTGAAGAGACTGTGCAAACAAACAAAAAACATATGTTAAACAAAAGTCATGAAAATGGAAAATTATCTCAAATGATCTCTTTTCACAAGATTTTTTTTTTTCCTAAAAGAAAAATTTGAAAATGGAAAATGATCTTGTGTGCACAGAAAAAATTGTTGCACTCAAAGGTTTCATGCTTTTTCTTAAAACATGAGGTGCAGGGTGGTTTGATACAAATTGTGTTATGTTCGAACTTGTTTAACATACCTAGATGTGAATACCAGAGAATAAAAGCTGAAACTCTCTTCTCTTATTCATCTTTTCATCTCACACATAAATGTCTTCAGTGCACAGCAAAAACAATGTAATTGACCTTGCTGTTCCAATACTTTTGGAGGAAACTGTAACTAGCTAAAAAAAATCTTTGTAGATTAATGTCTTGCTGCACCTACATTTCATTTTTAGATTTCTGCAAATCCTTACCTATATGCAGATAAAATGTAAAATAAATGTACGTTTTCCTTTAATTTATTTAAAAATGATGGGAGATGGCAAACTTTTGCTTTTGGCTGTACTGATAAATAATAATTATAAAAAATTTTAAAAAAATCAACACTCACAAACTACAAAAATGACCTATGAGCGAAAAAACTCATCTCAAGGGTCAAATGCCATAAAATTCACAATATCTACATCTCTGCTAGCTGTAAATATGTTCACAGTGACAACTCGCCTGAGAAGAATGTGCAGCCTGGCAGCATGAGCAAATAATTTGCTTGGAGATTTATATTTATAATTTACAAATGTATAATTTACACCCTTAAACTGAAATTGGATTTTGAAGGCAGGTTTTAAAATAAAAAATGAACAAATGAATAGAATAAAAAGTTAACAGCAAAGAACAGAATTACATAGAGATGAAAATAAGCATTAAAAAAATCATCTCTGGTGTGAGATCAGTTTGTTTCTTGTAGGAAGCGAGACTTTCTCTTTCATTTACGTTCCATCTCGTGCACTCTGTTCCTCTGTTTCTTTCTCATTACCATTATTATTCCTTCTCTGTCTAGACTTTATCTTTAGAATTGATCTTTTTTTTTTGTTTGTTTTATGCACTCAGCAGAAAAAGCAACTGTTTTTTATTCCTCTAGTCTACTTCTCCTCCTCCTCGCTCTCATTCTGACCTGGTAGAAAATGTGGAAGTTCCTCTCGTTCTCGTTCTGGCTCACGACTCGTGATTTCTCCAGCAGGAAGTTGGAGATTTTGCCCCCATCCGGCTCTCCTCCTCGGCTGAACTGGATCTCGAAGTATTTCCCCTGTTAGTCAAGACAAGACTGATGAAGCTGACCGCAGAAAGTCAGCGATAAGGTGAAGGGACTCGTCCTGAAAGAGATACTCACGAAACGGCTGGAATTGTTGTTTCGGACAGTTTTCGCGTTTCCAAAGGCCTCCAGTAGAGGGTTGGACTGCAGGATGATGTCTTTTACATGCTGAGGAACAAAGAAATAAATACACAAGCATTTAAAAGAAGAGATCACAAATTCTTCCTACATCTGTCATATAAATGTCATTCAGTGCGAAAGGCATACAACACTTCTGAGTTGTACTATAGTATGGAAATAATATATATTCTCTAAAAAAAAAAAATGCAGTTTGTCATGTAAAAAACAAAAAAACAAAACAAAGACTTTCCCATGGCTGTTACAAAAACACTGACACTGGAGACTCCTTCCATAAATGTCACCTTAATGTTAAATTAAAACCTGTTCATTATTACTAAGATTATGTGGCGCATCTGATTGATCTGTTGCTATAGAAACGATCATGTATTAGAACAAGGGCATTAATATAAAGCCCTGTGATTTGGACAGGGTGTGTAGACTTTTGTACAGTCAGAGCTGCCGTTTTGGAAAATCAATTAACATCTTCTGACCAATCAGAATCCAGAAATCAACAAAGCCGCGGTATAAGAGCAAATTTTCAGAGATTTTTCAGGACTAATCCGAGAACATCCGAAAATCTTCCAGAATTCGTTGTACCTGAACTTTAGGTCCACCACCAGACACTTTGGAGATGTAGCCCATGATGTACTTAGCACCCACTGTTTTTCCTGCACCGCTCTCTCCACTACACACACACACACACACACACACACACACACACACACACACACACACACACACACACACACACACACACA
>JAQQZX010000040.1:2295304-2316981 GCA_030068355.1 Notoglanidium maculatum
TCAACAACCGCTCAACTAAGTAAAGAGAAACAACAGTCCATCATTATCCAGCCTCTTTTAAAGTCATAAAAATAAAGCAAAACATTGAATTAGAAGGTGTGTCCGAACTTTTGACCGGTAGTGTACATTTATATATAAATAATATATATATATAGTATATACAGAAAATATAGAAAGTGTTTTTATTGTACTTGCAGCAAAACAATGTTTGGCATTTGTGTGTGTGTGTGTGCGTGTGTGTGTGTGTGTGTGTGTGTAAACCAAACAAGTGTGTTGTTAAGTGAAAAGAGGAAGGACTCTGTCCTACTGATCCGCATGTCGTGTGAATGTGGGTTACACAGGGTATGAGTTACATGCTACAACCCAAAACAAAAGCCTCCGAAATTTCATAATGAGTCATTAAACAGTTGTAACTTGCTAACACGAACAACCATGCAAATTCATAAGATAAGGTGTAACAGTGTCGTAGATTTTAGTTGTGTGTTTATACATATATGTCAGTTTAAGTGCATGCATTAGCTTGATTAAGTATAAAGTTTAAGAGCTAGTCTCTTATTCTGATATGATTGATGTACTTTGATCACTTCCTCTGGTTAATGTTCAGCTCCTATTAGGGGAAGTGAAAGTTTGAGGCGTGAGTTTGGTTTTTCAGACATGCTAGCATAAGTACTAGCAATCAGCATTAGTAGCATTGTTTTATAAATTAGCATAGGTTTTGCAAGTTTTTTTTTTTTTACCACTTCGCTGTTGAATTCTGGATTCTGATTGGTCAGAATGTGCTGATTAATTTTCTTTCATTATCAGTTCTAACAGTCGTGCAGCTGCAAACCACAGGTTTATAAGTAACAACTCACACAAGGGCATGGTGAATACTTCACATAATTTAGCTCTGATAATAAATGTATTGTAAAACATGCTATTTAACAATAATATGTGTCATTTTCTGTAAGGGGACATTTATTTATCAGCACTTTGTAACTGTCAGTAAGTTTTCCAGAATGGTAAAGTCTTGAGGACAGATGAGTTGACATATTGCTGTTTCTCGTTAATGTAACAAGCCACATTTTTTAATCTTATTAACTTCAAGAGAAACTTCCGTCGGTTTTCGGACACTCTGTAGTATTTATCATTTGCGACCTTCCGTGTAAATATTTGAGCAGTTGTTGCTCGCTGGATTTACAAACGCTAGTCTCGACCGAGTACCCTTTCTCTGAGAAGATTGGCATTCATGACTGGTATCTATTTTGATCACTTCCTCGAGTTGTCTTTTTAGAAGAAGTGAAAATTTGCATGGTAAGTTTAGTAAGACGTGCAAGCACGATTAACAACTAATAACATCAGTTAATCAATAAAGGGTGTGCAAACTTTTGCACTCAACTGTAAGGTTAACTGTAACGCCACTGAAGTTGGGCTTGAAGTGAAAGGATACAAAGATGTAGTCGTCCATGTATCTCTTCTTGAGGTTGTCGACGATGGCGTCCTCGGTGATCTTGGAGAGCAGCACCATGTCGTCCACGCCGCTCTGCTTGACATTCTGACTCTGCCAGTGATACTTGCTGGCCTGCAGGAGAAACTCTCAATCACACACTGATTTCCAACCTGTGCACATGCTATCACTGTCAAAACCTACTTGGAGTGAGGAGGTACAGAGCTTTGCATAAGTATTCGCCTTATAACTTTTCCAGTGTTTTTAGTGTTACGACCTGGAACTGAAATGGATTTCACTGGGACTATGAAGAAAATATCAACACAAAATAATGCATAATATAATAATGTGTTTGCATAGCATGGGTATTCACCCTGTTCCATAAATTGTGAAACCCTAAATTGGTTCCAGTGCAACCAGTTTGCCATCCGAAGTCACATAATTAGGTTCATGGAGTTGAGGTGTGTGCAATGAAGGTGTCAAATGACCGCAATATAAATACAGCTGTTTGCGAGTCTATTAGAGAACGGCACCATGAATCCATTATTAAACAAGTAAACTCAGTGTCAACGTTATGGATGGAGATGCCTCCGCGTCCAACAAAGCATTCTGGGTAGTAATTTGTATTCCCCAAATACTCTAAAAATCTACATCAAACAGGAAGGAAGTTATTGAACAAAAACTATTTAATATATTATGACCTTGTTGTTGAAAGATTCCAAAATCTAAACTGCATATGTGCTCCTTACAATGATAATTCCATATAAATCATATATAAACATTCAACCACTAGTTCCGGAGCTTTCATGCTAATGAGAATCTCGGACAGACGCGCACAGGGACGGACGGACCGATGTGAAAAATCGAGTTCTTGAGTTCCTGAGTATGGACGTGTAAGGTACATATAAAAAAAACGAGGAATCTATTTATGAAAAGCTATTTCAGACTTTTGACCTTGCTGTGACTTCAAGCCTGTTTGGGTCCATTCCAACATCTAATCAGTTCATCTGCTGGTTATAATGATAACTCTATACAAATCCAGTAAACATTCAGCCTCTCTGGAGATTTAGCTCTAACAAGAATCTTAGACGGATGCACAGAAGGACAACCCGAAAATATAATGCCTCCACCAGCTGATTTTGGAAACTACACTGATTTTCCCATACACTTAAATATTATGTTATATTTTGTGTAGATTCATTGCATGTAATCCTGGTTAATCCCAGTACCAAGTTCCAAGTTGTAACACAAAGTGTAGGGTGGGGGGTTGAATACTTATGCACAGTACTGTACATAGACCAAACCAGCCAGAGAAAGTTTTATAGATACTAAGCCCTTAACACCCACCTGGTCAGTGCCGTGATTGGGATGGATTAGAATGAATCCCCTTTGGTAAATTATACTTGTCAACTTATCTGTACAGGAAATATGGAGATGGATGATGGAAAAATCTAGCTGGCTAGTTACACTAGGGTTAGGGTTAGGATTAGATGGGGTTAGGGTTAGGGTTAGGTACAAAGGTTGCTGAGGCAAGTGTTGCTGTGATGACACTCCGGAGAGAAACAGTATTTTGTGGAACAACCGTTTTCATTGGTATGTTTTGAGTGCACAAAATCATCAAAAACACATCAGATTTGCCATCATGGCCATGAGACCGCAACAAACACAAAAACAAGTGAGTTTAAAAGATAATCAGCGAGATGAGACAGGTACGGTAGACTTTTCAGTTGTATCAGTTCACCGTCGTGGTTGACTCTTTACTTCGAATTACAGCTTTTCCTCTGTCACTGGAGACTCCTTCCTTAAACGTCAAATAAAATTGTCCTCACTGAAAAGTTCACCATGTTAACAATTATACACTTTGTGAACATTTATTTACGTGAACTGTCCTCTGTACAAATCCTTCAGTTTTGTAGATTAGATGCAGCAGAGCTGCTGTTGGAGAAAAATCAAATCAGCACCTTCTGACCAATCAGAATCAGGAATTCAGTAGTGCTTGTAGATTACTGTATTATTGCGATGAATTTGTTTGCGATTTTCAGAACCAGACATTCTTAGAAAAATAACATTCAGAAAACGTTCTGCTAGCCTTAAAGAGACTGTGATCGAATCTCCAAAACTGAAGTGCACAAGATCTCAGAATGCCACATCTTCATCAGCATTCAGTAACCTTAAGAAAATGACTTAGTAAAATAACAATGCACTTCGTAGTTGGTGATAGAATTACGATACGTATTCAAGATAAAACTTTGACTTTTAACAACAGCTTACCACCAACAACATCACCCACAAACGCTATATTGGCTAATAATAGAAGAAAGCCTGTCCATCCAGTTGACAGAGAGAAAAGGAACTAGTTCCTGTGTTGCTTAAGCAAAGGAGAACATTACAAAACACTTTGTGATTGAGAACGCTAAGACAGGCGTCTGAAGCAACACACAAGATGGACCAAGAGCAGCGCTGAAGTTTCTGATTCCTCTTTTTCGAATACGTTGGATCTTTAGCCATAGGTTATTGCATGCAAGACAACACACTGAACTGAGACGACATTATGCCTCCCAGTGTTGTGGAACAAAATGGCTGATATGGAACGCACATACAATCCAAGAGGACACCTGAGTATAATCAAAAGTGATAATCTGAATGGCATTTTCAATCACATTTTAATTTTAATTACTAGTTATATTTAAAACATCCAGTTAAGTTCATAAGCAACAAATCTGTATCAATAACACAACTAATCTTCAATGAACAAGGGCTATATTTTCATGACTTAATTAGAAAAAAAAGCTCTTATAAAGAAAGAAATTCATTGAAATTCATTAGAAAGGAGTGATGTGTTGGGATTTCCTTTGGAAAAGATTTGAAAGGTAACCTCACCCCTAACTTTACCTTTAATTACAGAATTTTACACCATGATGAAAAAATGTCCTTACATTTCATCTTCCTCAAGTATAATTTTCATCTGAAACCTGAATGTCACACCAGGAAGCCATTTTTAGTCTCACAGGTCATGGGTAGGAGTCAAAGGCCCCAATTTGACATTTACGTGTGTCCTGGGTGAGTGGATCAAAAGTGACCACTTGTGATGTGGCGTCATACATCGTTTCCGCTGGAGAGAGTCTGTCGCACACATTTATTACATCTGTCTTCCATTGCAGTTACTTTCAGGTAGAAATGTCCCACGAATCCTATCTCATGTACCTGCATAAACTGTTTCGAATGTTTCAATGGTCTGGGCTGATAAAAAACTTGAAAATGAATAAGAGAACAACAAACTGAACTATGAAAAGCAGCTCCTTTCACCTCTGCTGTTAAAGCGTCACCATTATCCATTAGCCTAGCAGCAGAGAGTTCTACCGTTTAGCCAGATTTTCAAACATTCTCACAGTGATTACATAATTTCTGGCCGGGGCAATGACTCAGTTTATTAGTTGGTTCTTTATTGCTGACCAGGATGCATTGAGACACATTCATGTTCACACTACAGATCTGGTCCCAGACCACCTCCGACTATGGTTTTGAATGATCGGACCACAATGGGTTTTCGAGGCGCATTTGACCCCGTTCGCACGTGCACTTAGCGCTGTCCACTTACCATCCGATCACCCAGGACACATGCAAATTCAGGTGTGAACCGGACATGAGAGAATAGGTGAGGGGAGGTATAACTCTCCTCAGTCGTGGGTGTGTGAGAAAGTGGATACGCCATTTTCCTTCTTGTGTTCTGTGTGCTATGACATAGCATGAGCTGCAGTTGGAAAAGATGCACTGGCATCTTGACATGTTTCACAGAGCAGTGTAGCACACTCAAAGGAAAGGAAAGTGTTATCTACTCCCTTCCGCATACATGAGCTCACAGGCACCTACGATTGGCTAGTTTCACTCTGATTGAAGGCAGAGAGAGAGAGAGAGAGAGAGAGAGAGAGAGAATGTATGCCCCTCCCATTCAGAGAGAACAGCCAGTTTAGCTCTGTTGTCTCCCTACAATGTGTGGCAGTGACATCATCAGGATCTGAACTCTGGAGTCCAGTGATACATATTTTTGCACTGTTTGGTGATGTATACAATCATGTATATTTGTTGTATCTGCTTTATATACAGTATTCTCTGTTTTCTGAAAACCTAAGACAATAACACCAATAATAACTTAATTGAACATGAACTTAAATGGAAGTGGACTACACCGATCATATACACCGGATACAAAGTACATCTGGATATCATACTGCCCAAAAACTGAATTAAATATGACATGAAATCAATGTCTTTTAAAATTCTGTAGTGGCATGCATGAGTTTTAGGCCTGTGATAACTTCTGCAGAACTAAAACAAAAGAAAGACACTGCTGCTTGGCTATAAATACACCTAGCTATGCTGACTGTGGTAGCAATGACAGGAAACACAGCAGACTTTCAGTATATACCTCAACATTTCATATAGCTGTATAGAGTATAATCATGATATTAATAATATTTCAGATTTATTAAGGACATTCATGATTCCTGAAACGATTACTCTGAAATCACGCCGTTATTCCAGGTGAACGCGGAATATTTTGCGATATACGGTACATCTAACAATCGCAAGAGATTTAGGGCAATCCTTTGAATTCAAAGAAGACTTCAAAAATAATAAAAATCTAATTTATAGTTGTCAGAAATGTTCCTATACAGAGTGACTGATAAATTTGAGAAACAGTAAAACAACCATAAAAAATTCAACCAAATACTTTGACTTCAATGTTTTTGTCAGAAATGTGTTGTTGGTGCATTACTTAACAAAATACAAAATATTCTATGGAAAAAAATAATTAAAAAATTGTTGTAAATCTGGGTTTTTTTTCCCCGTCATTTTCTACTTAAACACTAATGTAGCATGCACAAAACATGCATAAAATTGGATGCATGGTATGCCTTTTGCACAGAATTGTCTAAATATACAGTGTCTTGCAAAAGTATTCACCCCTCAGGATTTTATCAGATTTATTTGAATAGAAAATAACAAATTCGTGTATTCTTCCTGTCAAAATTAATTATTGGTCAGCAAGTATTGTAAAGAAAAGTGAAACATGCTGAAAAATGCTCCAGAGGAGAGATATTATCTTAACAAGGACACAGTTGACTTCACATAATTGGCCTACGTCTGGGCAATATTAAAACAGCTCCCATTTTCTGGGCAAAAAACACTTCAGTTGAACTGTCATTAAAGAGATTGTCAGTCTGAACAGAAGGAGAGAAAAATGAAGAACAAGGAGGATTCTAAAGAAATTAAAGATAATTTATAAGGTGTAAAATTACATCTTAGACATTGGACATCCCAGTAAGTGCTGCTGGATCAATGGCATAACACCACCCAAGCACTACCTAGACCAAGCCCTCCATCAACACTCGAGACCGAGACAGGTGAGGGAAGCCACAGTGAGTTACTCTGAAGAAGTTACAGACTACAGTGGTTGATAGTGGAGTGAAAGTGCACCAGATGACCATTTCAAGATCTCTGATAATCGAGGGCTGTATGAGAGGTGTGGTTAGAAAGAAGCCATCAAGACAAGCCATATGAACGCAGGAGCGTGACCTTGCTAAAGTGAAGATGTGTTTTTGTTTGGTGTGATGAGACCAAGATCGAGATACTTGTTCAAGACAAGTTTCAAAGTTAAATTAACAGCATGCCCACAGTGAAACATGGTGGTGGCAGCATCATGCTCAGGGGAGGCTTTTCATCCTCAGAACCGCAGGGCTTCATGTCACAATTGAAGGGAAAATGGAGGGAGCAAAATACAGGTGGATAGTACAATTGGACATGCTTCAGCCTGCTAAAAAAAATTTAAAAACTATTTTGGTTGGAACGATTTGTGTGTCATTTGTACTCCAAACATATTTGATTACTTTTAAGAGGGTTGAATATTTTTGAAAGGTACGGAATAATATCCTGATAGGAATAAGAAATACATTAAATCAAAATTATGCCATTACATTATATTATATTATATTATATTATTTAAATGTAAAAAATTGAATAAATAAAGTGCCCAATATTATTTAAAAAAGGCATCCATTTATTTTATTTTTGTTATTCAAATATTTCATTAACCATTTTATTTAATCTTACCATTTTAAATAAACCATTCCTTGTATTTGTAAGTGAATATATATCTAAAGATCTATTTGTTGAACATATATTACACATCAATTAATACATTTGGGTTTTTTTTGTAATTTAATGTAATTAATATATTTTTGCATTGCATTTATTCTAAATTTATTACATTTCTCAATGACTGATCAAACCCATTGTTTAATAGCTATGATTGTCCTCAAGTGTTTATAGACAGTGAGTGTTTCTTGTAAGTCATCTCTGTACCACGGCTTACTGACGCGAAGCCTCAAGGTTTTTTCGTTTGGTTTCATGGCATGGAAATGTTCTCTTTCTGAACCACATCAGGTTCTTTGTGGTTTATATTCCTGCAATGTGATATAAAAGAGGCGAGGTGTTCCCTCGACACAGCCGAAACACACCTCACTCAAATACTCAATCCAGAACAGCCCTTAACACCAGAGTCACAAATGTGCTGATATTAAGCTTATTGCACAAAGTGTGAACAGATAACTAAGTTTTGGATTCATCCTTAATTTACGTACATTTTGTATGCCACAGAAAATAGACCGTGTACATGAGAAACTCGGCCTAATTCAGCAACCGCATCACCAAACAGGCGCCTAAACAGGAAGATACAGAAAAAATGACTTCATACGTGTGAATGCGGGAAACGAAAAAACCAAAAAAAACATGCAGCATGACAGGGTTATAATTTCCACATTTATATCTGTTAATTTTATTCTGATGCACTCGTTCTTATACGTTATTGCTTCTATAATAACAGCTCACAGAGACTTGCAATCGGTCTACGGAAACGGATTAAAAATGCATGCGATCACTAATATGGCACAGAGATGTGTTTATTTATAAAAGGAGTCTCTGGTACTTTGTAAAAGTCAGAGGTAAAGCTGAAACGTTTTCCGACATCTTCAGGACAGGGGAGTTTCCCAGTAACATGAAAATATGTGATTTTTTCGGGGGAAATCTTATTACATTCAAGAGAGAGAATAAAAGACAGGCTGACGTGCGAACGGGGACTAACTCTATTCAAAGACGTTCCGTGTAGCTGTAAATGGATCAAAAGTATGATGTTGACGTGCTGTTGTAGGGAAATAATCAACATCTGAAAAGGAACAGAGGTAACAGTGACTCTACTTCCGGTTAGGACGCATCACACCATACCGTCACTGATTATTTCCCTATATCAGCACCCATCCCACCCACCACCGCCCCCGAAGATGTTTTACTCTTAACTTTGTGAACAACATGAATTTGATCTGCTTTGATGCTCGCGACTGCCTTTGCCTATGAAGTCATCCTTCTGGTAGTAAAACTGTTTTATGGAAAAAATCTGCAAGGTTCATATGATGGAAAAAAACACATCAATGTTTGCTTGCATCATTCATCAGGAGAACCATTTTAGGGAACAGAATATTGCGTGGGCAAAACGTCCTCCGTCTAAGACTTGTAACTGAATGAATCAAACATGATGCGCATAGAATATCAGCGAATGTTGGACTTAAATTGTCAAATCATCTTGTCTCACTAAATATTTTTTCAAGCGTAAAGTAGACTGCTTTAAACTGAAGTAAACCCACTACCATGTTCACTTTAGATGAACAATTCTGCTGTCACCCAAACATTAAATGTATAACCATGATGATATTAGGACTGTGGAAATTAGGACAGCAAAAAGAGGGCTTGAAATATTTACTTCAACTTAATATACTATAAAGGTCAAATTCAGTCTTGAAATTTGTAATAATTTGTAATTCATTTGACAAAAAAAAAATCTTAGTGTTAACATCTTATTAACACACACACACACAGACTGTAAACAGTGCAGTAATGGTGAATATGACACTACAACTATCTACATTTCCCTCAGATGCATTAGCGAATTCGTAAGAAAAGATTATTGTTTATGTCTTTAATATACACGATGTAAAGCCGCAGTGACGGTGAAAATATGACAGAACTGTCAGGAACATCAACATTTTCCTCAGATGTATTGGTCAAATGCTACAAAAAGCTTGTAAAATGTAAAGATTGACTAGCTAACACATACAGCTAGCATAGCTAACTAGCAAATGTCTCTCTCAGTTGTTAGCAAATTGGCAAACAAAGCACAGCTAAAATGATATATTTTACCAGTTAGTACATAGCTGTTAAGTCTTTTAAAGACAGAACTGTCCATTACATTAAATGTTAAGTACATTAACATTTCCCTCCGATGTATGAGTAAATATCTAAGAAAAGAGAAAAGTGATTAAAATCCATGCTATACGTGAGTGTAAATATAAAGATACACATAGGTATGTAGCTGTAAGTCACCTCAGGAAAGATCAATACCATTGTCATTTTTATTTTATTGGACACTAAGGTGTAAGCTGCAGGTCAGTTTTGATGGTTTTCATCTGCTAACAGACAAAATGTGTGTGTGAGGAAGTGCTGAGGCCCCTGTGACACACATCTCAACTTCCCTCTGCTGTATGCTACAAATGTGCTGTTGCGTAAATCCCTCTCGATTCACACATCCTCTTTAGACAACGCCTCACCTCTGTCTCTGAAATTTTGTGGCTGGGCCAAGCCCAAACACACCTATAACGATACCAGCTGTTGAGCAAAGTGTGCTCTTTTTCTCATGCCCTTTTCAGTCTATGGTAATGTTTACCAAGACTTATTCATCCCATATTTTGCAGCAAAAGCACAAGAGTGGTGCGTTAATAAATGTTAATGAATTAACCTGTTGTGTAAAGGCAGCTACACCATAAAGCTAACAATCATGGAGCATTTTATAGAGCATCTGAATCATTGACCTGTGGTCCATCTGTTGTGGAGAGTCCCTCACTTTGATCACTTCCTGTTTAAAACAAGAAACAGGAAAGAAATATCGTATCTCTTCCATTTAAGGAGTTGAAAATCACAGTTTTCGTCATCTCTGGCTTAATACTTCTGTATTCTAATGATTGCATCCTGGTGCTAATTGAGCAGAACGTGGCGGATGTAGCTTTTAAAACTCGCCATGTCCTGGACACGTACATGAAGGATAAATGAATGAATGAATGGCCACATCTAAATGACACTCACCTGACATCACTATTTCTCATGCAGGGCATCGTGTCAGACATCACAGAATGATATCAGAATAGGAAGCAACATACATTTAAAGACGTGCAGCTCAGGAACCAAGCGAGCATTTGGTTTAACCTTCACAGACAAATAAGAAAAATAATCCCAAGGTATAGTTACCATTGTGCCAGTCGTCTTCTCCCTGTCCACCTGCACACACCTTCTGCTTTAGGTATCCGTGTGTATGTGTGCGTGTGTGTGTGCGCGTGTGTGTTTATGCCTGTGAGAAAATCCACCAGCGTGCCCTGTCAGCACCTCTCCATCACCGTCAGACTCTTTACCCTTTAAACCAAACTCTGACTGCTTCAGTGAAGCACTTCAAACTCCGATGAGAGCTGAGTGCAACAGCACTTCCTCATCCTCCTACAGGTCATACACAAGAGCAGAACTGCATCTGGCAAAAGCTGCACTCCCCTCATTCGCACGCACACACACACACACACACACACACGCAGTGTGAGTGTGAGAAAGTATCCTGTTGTTTACGGATACATGAAAGCAGCAGAACCGTACAAGCTGCAGTGCTGAACACATCCTCACCAGCTTTCCTTTAGTCAAAACTTGACAGTTAAAGTATGCCTAAGGGTGCTTTAAGTCTTAAAGAAAGAGTTTGTAATTTTTAGATTTGGAATTGTAATTCCTTCAAACCATGCCCCCTAATACCGTCTCTGTTAAAACTCTGAGATGCCTTTTAAGGAAAAGAGGCAGAGCGGAGCAGCTACATATCAACAAGGAGGCGGAGCTAATTTCTGGGCCGGAAACATTTCAAGAGAAGCATAAAATTAAAAATAAATCATATTTTTTCCCCCAAAAATGAGGAACTAATGGCAGATGACCAAAGCACACATTGTCCAATCAATATACAAACTACACACAAGGACAAATGACAGTAATGTCTTTAGGCAGGCAGGCAGGCAGGCTACTTTAAAATTGCAGAATTATGACGAAGGGTGACAGGCTTTCTCTTTAGCAGGTTGAGTATTCAGAGGAAACGCAGCAAGAATCCAGAAAGCCAAAATCCATTAAAGACTTGGGGCTTGTTAAAAATCAAATGGGAGATTTTATTGGGGCACAGCAGATCAGGGGCACATGCCCCAGTAAAAGGGTCTAGCAATGTCCAGTATATTAACTATTTTTCTTGCTTTATGCAAATCATAACATCCTCTAACAAAGACAATGTTATGTCAAAGAATTTCTGGTTATGATTATATTAGGTGTCAAATAACCATCATGCAACATGCTTCCTTCCTGCGGAATCCAATTCCTCACGCCTCCCATCGTTCCACACACATCCAAAGGTTGACACGTTAGATCATGAACGGTCCTCCTATTAAGAAGGAAGACGTTCATTGTGGCCAAGAATGTAAATGTTGTATTAGGAATCATTATACTACTATTACTACTACTAATAATAATAATGTCAGAACTTGCTTCCTATAGCCTAACAGTATAAAGCTTTCGAGTAATTGTGATTAATGAATTTCAAAACGAAGCACTGTAATATTAGCTTGGTTAGGTTTAGCTTTGTGGCTAAAATCCTTTGGGCTAGCTCCTTCGAAGATGGCCTTTTTTCTAACACTGTTAACTGAGCCATAATTTATTTCCAATGTATATATTCTAGCTAAAGGTTTATTAATGATTTAGGCTACAACAGGAAGGCTGGATAATCCCCGGAGCCACAAATAAAAGTATGAACTCGATGAGCCACTGGTGAATCCACTGATTCCTTTTTGAGGATTTTTAAGAAGATGTAAAATGACTTCTTTCAGAAATTACTTTTTTGCATATTATATTCATTACTAGTCAGCTGTTTGAACTCCACATGACAGACTGGCGCTTCACTGAAGTTTATCCTGCCAATATGGGTTGTTATGTCAGCCGCTACATCTCTATACTCAACCACCGCCCCCCCCCCGGGGTGAATTTGCCCCCCACTCCAGTGTCAAACTACTTCCTACACCACTGGTTCAAGCAATTTAATTCTCACACCACTCACGTCACCACCACCCATCACTGATTACAAATCATTTCTCTCTCATGCACACCCACACACACTCCCAGAGTCAATTATATCTCAAAAAGAGAAACACACACAGAGCCAGAGCTTTCACAACCATGAAAATTTCTAAAGTCTAGAATAGAGAAGGAAGAAGGCAACAGTGCATGAAGTGCATATCGGATTGATGTGAACATGTGAAACTCTAGGAGTCAAGGACGAACACTAGCAAAACACTAGCAGTTTGAAACCACCGCGGCACCACCCAACGCCTTCAGTCTCACACCACACTCATCAAAGTACTGTAGCAATGGAATATAACAGAGTATACATACATGAATTTCACTCTAATATGCCATATTTAAGTGTTGAGTTGTATCATAACAGCCACATAAAATTGCTAAAAGCTTTCTTTGACATTTTCTTTCTTTTTGCGAATCAAATTTTCATTTGATTCACCACACATAGCGGCATCCAGCGGTAGCATCAAGGAGAAACGCGGGCAGGCAGAGTGTAAGTCATGTTGAATGATTCAATTGTGCTAGTCGACTGTTCAGACAGTAGCTTTTAAACAAACGCAAATCATTACTTGACTTTATTATGTGATTTGTATGTGCTAGACTCATTTAAAATGAACGATTCATTCATGAATCATCCTGTAGCCAAAACGTGCAAAGCGTGAAAAGAGTTGCTTGCTCAGGCTGTATTTTGATGCAAGAAGGCACCGAGTCATGTTTGTGCATAATGCTGACCTTACCACCTAATAAAGTCATCTGTTATCTCATAACCCTGTGCATTAATTCTTGTGGGGTTAGCAAGCATTAGCATGTCACTTCCCTTTATAGAGCGTCTCGGACAGTTTCCTAACAGGTTACTTAGTTGCTAACACAGCCCATGTTTATCTAACATCCTTTCTTACTTTTGTTCATTTATTAAATATGTGAATTAATGGTAATTTCATTCATTATAATTAAAGGTGCAGTTTGTAGTTTCAAAAATGTTTCTGGATATGATATAATGATGGCATTTAAAAATGACTGCGATTTTCAGTACTGGCATTCACTTGTATTTTCAGTCAGAACGTACTATTGTTAGTAGTTTTCTGTTCCAGAAATTAGTTCTGCCCACAGCCAGAACAGCGCTGTGCAATGTCTCGACCTTTGCCTTAAAAGGAACCACACGAGAGACCCTCGGTTTCAAAAGAGGGGGTGGAGGCGGATTTGGAGGCAGGGTGAAACCTTGTTTGTTTTCAGACAAGCTTTAAAGGTGCAGTCATTGATTCTAATCCAAAACAATTTGCATCAAATTCAGCAAGTATCTCCTCACGGGCTGCTAGCTGTGTGTGTGTGTGTGTGTGTGTGTGTGTGTGTGTGTGTGTGTGTGTGTGTGTGTGTGTGTGCTGAAATAAAATCCGGTGTCCATAAACAGCTCTGGCTCTGTCAATGGACCGAGCCACACAACAATATACCAGCCAATCAGTAGCAAGGTGCGTATTCTAGCCAATCACAGGACAGGGGCAAGAGGAGGGAGGAGATAAAGGTGCCATTGTTAATGTTGTTGCCATGGCAAAGTGCATCCGTGAATTTGGGGCGGGGCTTATGAAGGAGTTGTGCGTTTGTTTGGCTTTTGTTTGAGTTCAAATGTCAACAATCTTTTTCCAGACTCGATGACTGCACCTTTCAGTGGCTCTAAAATTTACAAACCGCCCCTTTAAGATGCATTAACGTCTGCTCGTTCTGGGCCGACTTATACAGATTCAAATGAATACTAATTGTAACTTCTCATAAATTGTGTATTAAATAATACATCATAATACAAATGTAATAATGTTACTGTACTGTTTAGAAATGATCCTTTAATTCTTTAACGCAAGTGGATGAATTGTACTTCCACTTCCACTAATAGCCAAATATATCAAGGTATTTTTTATTACTTATGCTTTATTGTAAGTATTGTAATTAACCTGTAACAATGTGACGAACACAATATCTAAATGTTACTGTAACTGTAACGCAAGCTTTTTTTTTCATCTTGTCATGATTTTGGATCAGTTAATAACACTAAGATAATCAGAGATGACAAACAGACTGCATTTTAATATTAAAGAGCACACCAAAAAGGAAGCGCAGGCTGTTCACAATAAACGATTTTCTTTATTCATCGTATTATTTTCCATTTTTAGTTGGTCTACATAAAATTCACGGACATATACATATCCATCCGATGCACATTACAGTACACAAGGTTATTTCAATAGCATTTTAAAACACGATGACAAAACACATAACATTTGATAAACCTAACCATGTCTGACGGCATCTACTAATATGAGTCAAATCAACACGCTTCAAGTGTAACATGTTAAGTAGAACAAAAAAGAAAGAAAGAAAAAGACATCAACAATAATAACAACAACAACAAAAACGAGTTTTGGATCTATCGTGACTTGATTACGTGTGGGGTTTTTTTTTCCCCACAAATAATTTGACGGATAACATAGATTTCTGTTAAATATTTTAGCTCTCGTGTTACTTCTTACCTCAAGCAAGTTTCTAATACAGATTTTTAATAAAGTACTAATCTTGAGATATTGAAAGAAAAAGGCGGAAATAGCACCATTACAAAGCACCACGAAACCGACAGCTTTAATCTCGCCACGCTGTGTTTAAAGCCGTTCAGCAGAAAGCAGCCCGTCACATCGTCTCTCAGATTTAAAGCACTTGTGAAAGGATATGCGTCCCTTTATGAAGCTGGGCAACAATGTTCTTGTGTTTTCTGGACTATATTTCTCTCCAGAGTATACGACACAGAATCTAAACTCAATCTGATTAGAAATAAGTCACCTCGCTTTCTGTTGTACCAGGTATGTTTATTCAGACTAACGTCTCTACTGTCTCGAGGATTCCTCCTGATGTAGCGTAGTGTTTGTGTTTCAGTGCCATGATAAAAATAAAGCCTGACTTTAAAGGTGCAGTCTGAAATTTAAAAAAAAAAGGCTTCTTAACAACAAATCGTCACACATACATTCAAAGATTCTTTAGAAAATACTGCAATTCAATTATTGCCATGTAATGGATCGCTCTAGTTTCTTCGTTTCAGTCTATTGTTTACATTTTTACTGCCTGGAAATGAGCCCCGCCCACTTACTGGAATAGAGTCACTCAGCTCCACCCGTTCCCCCTAAAAGGCAACCCATTATGCATATCTACAGTATTTTCTGCCTGATTTCAGGGCCCTAAAATTACACACCGCACCTTTAATCTCTCAGGCAGGATTAGCAATATTTGTGTAAGAATAATCCTAACGAAGGAGTCATTACAGTCGTAATATTCAATGCTGATTTACCACATAAAAGCAGCTGCTGGCATGATAATGCTAATGCTAGTGCTAATGCTAATCTCCTCTTTTGCACTTTGTTAAGTGTTACGTTAGCACCAAACTGACTGTACTGTACCCTCCTGTAAAACATTAGCAAACAGGCATACAATTACGCTAATGAAAAAAAATAATAAAATGCTAACATATATATCATTATAAACCGGAAAATACAAATAACAACAACAATTTCTTTCATTCATAAAGCACCTTCGTAACACTCAAGGTTGCTTAGCTCTTCTAAAGCTAATTTTGACAAACTCTCTCCAGTGCTTAGTGTATTAAAGCAAAAAGAAATGATTTTCGTTTAGTAAATGTAGTCTATGCTAACCTGGTGGTGGATATAGGTTTGCTTTACTTATTAGCAACATTAGCCTTGGAGCTCCAGTGCAAAAGCAAGGAAGCAGACTATGGATTCAGTTATCTGTCTGGGATGAGCTAATGCCACAGGAAAAATGCTAATAATATGCCACTTCTGAGTAGATTATTGCTTTAAAACCGTCAACCTGATGGTTAGGTTACGATAAAAACACGTACATACATTTCAGGGTGTCTTTAGGACGTTAATGTTGTTTTAAAAGGCTGGTCATGAGCCACAAGTCCTGAAAACCAATTCGGAATGAAAGTCTCACGTGAAATGAATTTTGTTGTTTGATAAACTGACTACACGACTACCTTAGCGTGACCAAACAAGGCGACACGTCTCAGTGATCCAGCTCCGCATTGTTTTATTCACGTAGCTTCTCTATTTACACACGTATATTTATTATGGGGACTTTTTTCTACACACCGAACGTGACGGGTTTATTCATCACATTAGCATTGTTTGTTTTTTTTGTGCTGAATACTAAACCATTTTTTCCCCTCTGCTTTTTTTGGTAACAATCAGACGTAGTGTTCATAGCGCTACATGACATAAACCCTTTACGAAGACCTCTCAAACACACAGTAAACGAGTATTTATATCTAGTAATAACGGTCAGCTGACAAATACTACTTTTTAAAAAATTTTTTTTTTTACATTTTGTCATAAGGTGAGACGACAACTACATAAACCCTTTATAACAACCGGCATAAAACTACGAGAACATCTATAAATGCTACTTTAATAAGAATCGGCTGACTTTCTTTCATTTTAATATTAAAGTGACATAACAACTATACAAACTCTTACCACCTGACGCAATACTCCGTAAACATTTATAAATACCTATTCCAATAAGCATGAGCATGCAAACACTACTTTCTGTCATTTTCATGTTAAGGTGATATAACTACAATGTAAAGCCTTAATGACAACTAACATAAACCTGCCAAAATGCTTAAGCATCAGCTGACGTGAAGACCGTATTATCCTATTTTAATGTCAGGATGATATGTCAAGTGACGATGATGTGTTTTATGTCGACGGCTGTAGCCCAGCGCACTTCTGGTGTTTCTTAGAGACATAGAAATGGCTATAATGGGACATAACTGACCATCCATTATTCGTTAAGGAAGCTAGAGCCGATCCCATCTGATTTCAGGTGAGAGGCGGGGTTCAGGTCGATAACACAGAGACGAGCAACCGCTCACACTCACATTCACACCTATGGGCGACTTAGAGTAGCCAGTTGCGCTAATCTGCATGTCTTTGGACTGTTGGAGGAAACCGGAGCACCTGGAGGAAACCCACGGAACCCCAGAACCTTCTTGCTGTGAGGTGACGGTGCTAACTGCACCACCGTGCCCTCATAACTGACCATGTCAGGTTAATTAAACAGATCATACAAAGGTTCCACAAAAGTGGAAAGTGGGTTTCATTTGATTATTTACTTCCTACGATCTTTATAAACACGTAGCTTATGACATCATAATGATAGATTACGTGTATTTGTTTAAAGTGTGTATTTAAATTTCACTATCAATAGGTATGACAATCTCACACCATAGTGACAGTTTTCCCAAACCCGTAATTAAAATGGTTTTTTTTTGTTTTGTTTTTTTAAGTGATTGATATTTATACAATTCTTATGAAATGTAATGCTACGACACCAGAATTCATTCTCAGCCATGTATCGCTCGGACACGCCAGAAGTGCTATAACAAATTTTAGAACGCTGCAATAACGTTCGACTCTAAACCAGCCTCGGGTGTGACATAGCACAAGCTTGAAGTCAAGCGAAGCATTATGTCAACTTGATATCTGAACTGACATTAACACCTTTTTAAATGCAGAGGCGCATCTTATCATAAAGGGCTTATGCAGCGGTCACGTAGCTATGAACACTACATTTTTTTTTTTTCCAATATTCAACACAGCTGAATTTCACAGTATTAGGTGGCGATGACTCATGGCCTTCAGCTATATCGGTGTAGTGATAATAATAGATGTGTTGAGATCATTGTCGCATTAACACTCCTGTAACCATCCCAGACCACATGGCAAGATCAGGGCAAACAAAGTACAGTCACAGAGAGGTTATACAGTATACAGTATGTATATGAAAGCATGTAACAGCACGGTTGTTCGAAGCTTATTATACTGAATGGTTGATACTGAATGGTTGATCAGATGACAATGTAAAAAAAAAAAACTTAAAGAAACAGCAGGGTTGAAAAAAAAACAAACACTGTATTTTGCCAATTTTTCATCCCAAAAGCAGTCGATCAGCCAAGAGTTTTTTGTTTTTTCTGACCTCAAGTGAAAATAAATAGACTACAAATATTGAATCCCTACGCTGAATCTCAATTTTTTTGCACAGGATTTGAGCTATAATTGATGCAGCATGTTGCCAGAAGGATGCTAACATTTTCTGGACGATTTGAATGATATGGCATGTTTTTTTTTCTGTCACAATAATGCTAATAATAATAATAATAATAATAATAATCTATCACAATAATGACACTTCTATACAAGAATATAAATATTTGGAAATAATGTCATAATTACTAACGTATGTGTTTAAGCCACTTCCCTTTCCAGCGCCAACTACACTGTGAAGTTTGATTCGTGTTTACACGCCGACATCGTGTCCGTATCTGCGTAACGAACATTTCCTGGTTAATCGAATACATTTGAGAGAGGAACGTTGTGCAACATTGTGATTTTTGACTGAACGTGAGCTGTAAATATATTTTTACTTGCCACTTGTTTGATGTGATCTCATCACAGACGGATAGATCTCCTAATAAGGACAAAGAAATATTTCCAACAGCAAAAAAAAAAAACCCAAAACACATCAAAAAGAGAAACAGAGATGATGTAAACAGTGAATAATGTGACCATTAGTGTCTTTTTTTTTAAACGCAGTACTGCATAGTTCAAGGCTTTTCCTAATATTACAGATTTAATACGCCGATATTTATGTAATGTTCCGTGCAGAGAGACTGGGATTGAGAATTGCTTTTACAGCCTCCTGAACAAAAACCAGTTTGTTTCTATGCTGATGAGACACCGTTATACTCATCAGACTAAAAATCTGAACGAATGAAACTTCCCTCTTTTACATTTCAATAAAATGTAAATGACGCTTGAAGGTTCCTGATTTCACTCTAGAGCTCGACGGCTGTCGTGTGAAACAAAGAGCTGGAATTAATTATGGAATAATATTTGTGGCAGTTGAAATCGGATTTGCATGCTGTTGATCTGACATTTTTACGCCAGCCAGGATGTATTCCGGATCCGCCGCAGACCCTGACCAGGACTTACTGACTTGAAAATGAATGGATTACATTTTCTGATTGACGAACCGAGTCAAATTGAATTTACGTTTCATACGTAATTCAACTTCCAATTAAAGTCTGACGTACAAACTGAAAACGTTAAGTCAGGAATTCACTGAATCTGAATTTGAGGCACTGAATTTTATGATGTGTTGCTCCACTGTAAATTTCGAACTTGAATGTTGAACTTAAGATTGAACGTCAATATATCGATATAAAATATATTCTTCATTAAGCGCTTTATCCAGGTCAGGATTTTATAATCTCCGGACAGATAATGTGCTGCTGTCCCTTTAAGTACAGCTTCAGCTAATTCAGGGAAACAAATTCGGAACCAGATGTAGGCAGTTCTGTACCTTTGTTACTCTGCTGAAGTACGATATTTTGGACTCTATACGTGAAAGATTACTGTCACTAGTTTTATAATAAATGGTTTGAGCCTATAAGCAAGGAAAAGCAGTAATCTGTGCAGTCCTGTGCTCAGCTCTAGCAATAACTGAGTAGAACCGAAGTATCCCGTCTGAAATGTGGATGAAATAAGAACTAGCACCATGTTCAGGACAACTAATAGAAGACAAATCTCTCTCTGACCATCTGACATTCACATGAACTGCAGCAGAGCAGCTGGTTTGGGAGAGTGGAGGACAGCAGCACAGTCTCTCTCCCTCCTTCCTTCCTTCTCTCTCTCGCTCTCTCTCTCTCTCTCTCTCGCTCTCTGGGCTAGGACTAGCACTCCAAGCATGGAAAGAAGAGCATGAGGGAGCAGACAGATAGTTAGAGAGAGAGAAAGAGAGAGAGAGAAAGGAGAAGAGAGGAGGTCAGTGTCCTTGGCAGGTCTTGCAGCACATCTGTCGGAAATATGAGCGGCTGCAGAACTTGAACCTGAGCACCAGGGGGCAGTACGCGACTGTTTTCACATCTTTACACTCTGCAGGCAGAAAGGAGAAAAAAAAACCCAACATAAATCTATCAAACATAACGGGAGATTTTGTTTCTGTAGTATTGTTAAGCCTGTGTATTGATGTGCAGAAAGACAGACAGAGTTCAGGTCTATTAGGAGTTTCACATGTGTACTCTGGGTTCCCCGGTTTCCTCCCACACGTGAATGTGTGTGTGTGAATTGCCCATCTGTTTTGACTTCTCACCCTCAGGGTTGTCCGTGGGGACGCTGAGGTCACACTTGCTCCTGCACTGCTGTATGAAGGTAGGTTGAAGCAGTTCTGGGCACTCGTTGGACGGCAGGCCAGTGTGTGACACACACTGCACCGAGCGCATCTGATGCCCCATGCCACACTTAGCCGAACACTGGAAAGAACACAAACACACTGAGAAATAAACATACACACCGTGAATTTGTTCACGAAGACATCAAATGACATCCGGCGTTTTTCTAACCTCCTGCAAATTAATGAAGGAGAACAAACACATTTCACTGATAAAATCCCAATATTCCACAGGTACGGCGAAGACAAACGCCAATCTTTATTTCATCCACATTATTAAGAACATTGAATTGAATTTAGATATCGAGTTACTGATACTAGCGAACCCTGGCAACTGAAAAGAGCGTTGTTATGTCACTTTTTCCACATCACGAAAAGCACAATGTCTGTAGTTTTTCTGTAAAAAACAAAACACAGAAAAGGGAAATGAACTGGGATTTCATATTTTTACGGCAGTCTGACCTCGCTCCATGGTCCGGTGAGCCACTGAGAAGGAGGACAACGCTGCAGGTTACAGCGCATCCTGGTGGTGGGGCGGTTGTGTTTAGGACACTCGGACTCGGCCAGTGGGTCTCCGCCCTCTCCACTCCTGCACAGAATCACCCTCTGCCTGTAACCTGGACCACAGCTGGGGGTACACTACACACACACACACACACACACACACACACACACACACACAGAGAGAGAGAGAGAGAGAGAGAGAGAGAGAGAGAGA
>JAQQZX010000040.1:2318974-2330128 GCA_030068355.1 Notoglanidium maculatum
ACACACACACACTCACACACTCACACACACACACACACACACACACACACACACACACACACACACACACACACACATATACTTGCATACACAGTATTGTCTTGCCATTATTTTGACTAACACACATCCATTAGCAAAAGTTTATTTTTGCTTCCTGGTTCATTAAATCATGTGCAATGTGAATACACACCAAATAGTACACATATCTTTCTGATTTGAGTTGACTAAAAGCTTATTCGATTATTGATTTAAGTGGAAATTGGGCATTTAATGTGGTTCACACTGTCTTATACACACAAGCTACTGTTTCTGGTGTGTTAATGTGTATGTGTATAATGTAAGACTCGACTCAGATCCGGCTGCGAGCTCGCTGTAAGTATCTAAAATTTCCTCTTCCTCTACTGTACCAAGAATAGGTGTGTGTGTGCATGTGCGTGTGTGTGTGCACACGAGTGTGGTGCTCTGTACCTCCAGCGCATGAGACGGAGCAACGGCTCCAGGATGTAGAGTGCCAGATGAAGACACTCTGAGTGTCTCTGTTTACAGGGGGGTTAAAGCGGTAATGGATACCTTGGTTCTCTTCCCTCACCAACACCTACCACACACACACACACACACACACACACACACTTGTGTAAAATGTTTATTAACACAGTTAAGGTCAATTATACTTTCACCTGTATTGTGCATTCACTTCGTACTTACCGGTCAGCCTTTTATAACTTTATTACCATTGTTTCATTTAGAATCTGAGAGAATAAATCTTGTCTATACATTCTGCATTCTCATATACATTCTTGTATATTATACTTGTATATTGTACCAAAGAGTAAATGGAAATTCTACAACTGGCTCAGAGTGAAAGCCATTATATCCAACAAAAATTACATCGTTACCATGACGATGAGGGTTATATTGGTGGGCCCCATGGCCTCGAGGGTCTCAGGCTGATCAGCAGGTCGGCGGTAGTGGAAAGTCGTCCCAGCGATGTCGAAGCGGCGCGGCGTGTCGATGGTCAGCTTGCCGTTGATGAAGTACTGGTCACTTTTGCTTTTCAGAACTGCATCGAAGTTTTGTACCAATTAAAGGAATATTCTCTGAGTTAAAGGCATTTCTACATAATGCTAAGTTTAGGTTATCATCATCATGCTGTCAGCTCTTAGGTTTTAATCCGTTTTCAACAATTTAGATCATTTTAGATGTAATTCACGATTCACCCGATTCATGGTTTAATTCACCGTATTTAGGTCACAATTCGATTTTTTCCATGATAGTTTTTTTCCAACTTCGTTTCCCTTTCTCTAACATTGCGAGGTACGCCATTTGGCCTTGGAGGAAGTCTGTGCTCAACAATGCCATACATCTTAAAATCCAGTTTAATAGTGAAAATATAGCCAATGTAGAAATACAATGACTTCATTGTAAATATATCCAGACTTATAAAGTGGTTCCAGTTGCAGATTTGAATATCATAGAAGAGTTCACTATTGTCCTTGGCGGAGGTCTGCGCTCTCCGAGTGCCCCTTTAGTTTCCTTATTGTGGCCTTCTCCGAGAAGGAGTAAAACTTGCAGATTTTAATTTATTATTTTTAAAAATATTGCAGATCAAGTAAAATTTTATGACAGATTACTGTCATTATGACCTAACTTTGCCAGGTTCACCAAAAGCAGCCCAGTGCACTAAGCAGCTAACAGTCAAGCAATTAAACCCTTTTTTCTTACCTAGATAATTAAGAGAAATATTGAGTTCCTGTATATGTATGAATACAGATCCTTTAGGAATCCTGATCACCTCTTCATAACCTGAGAACACACACAGACACACATACACACAAATGGAAGTTTATTCATGGTTACACAGAGGAATAATGTGGTGAGTGGTGTTCTCTACAGCAGGCCTGCTCTGGGATAAGCATTCAGCGGAGGTTTGAGATTCCTCCTGAATTCCTGGGCAACGTCTCCACAGCTGAGCACCGAACTCGTCTGAGGTCAGTCAGCGCCGGCCAGCTTTCGACCGCAGGCCTACAAATAACTTCATTTCCAAAAACCAGATTGGAGGGAAAAAAATGAGTGTAATTTTTGCAAGCTTGTGGGTTTCGGTGGACAGGAGAAGAAGAGAGTGAGAGGGAAAGTAATAAAAATATTAACAGTTGAGAAGCCATGTGGTAAACAAACTGCAAAAAACTGGCAGGGCTCATAAGACTGGGGGGAAAAAAAGTGAAAAGGACAAAGAGAAAGAGACAGACCAGAAAAATGACTGGTGGCATTTCAATAATCACGAACAAGAATCAATTTAAGTCCAAAATAGGTCCCTGAACCTGACCTCCCCCAGCTCTGTGGTCCTGGGTGTAGCCTTCTGAGGCTTCCCAAAATAAAAAAGCTCAGCCCAGATGTAAGCCACCAGCACCACCTGGCTCACCTACCACTCCACCACTAACAACCCCAAACGCCACACGGTGCACTCCTCCCTCCAAGAGCAGAACTATATTTGAGCTACAGATGATTCTGTTACCAGATGATCACACTACCTTTCCAGATGCTTCCAACAACTAATATAACCCCTGATGATCGTAGCACCAACCAAGTGGCTAATACCACATCCTGTTCACTAATAAAGATTTAAGAACTTCTTTTACACCTGCCCATGATACCCTTGAAACTTTCTAATACAACAGCACCAGTTTAACCCCCAAATTCTCTTTATCTCATCAATCAGAGACCAGAAATTCATCATATGACATTTCTCTCATCAAAGAAATGCCAGCCATTTGACTCTCCTGAGTTGAAGGACACAAAACCCCTTTGAACACTTTTGATGTTTGGTATAAGTTTTAGGAATGTTTCTTGCAAAAAACAAAGAATGAATGTAGCGACCAACCCTGTTTCTCATGCAAATGAGATTAGCTAAACTACCTAACCCGCCAACTAGTTAATAGGACCTATTAAATACAAATCAGTATTGACTTAGTATCTTTGAATGTTTTATCCATTGTAAAATTCCTAGAATGGCTACAACTGCTACAGTTGTGACCGTGACAGTTTTGCCTCAGAAACTTCAAACGTCCATCATTATCACAATCTAAACTCTCCTTTCTATAAACTGCTACACCCTTCCCTTAATACTGACCCAACAGCCCTGTGTCAACATTCCGCCCAACCACCAACACTCCCACTAGCACTTACTCGAACTCCACCCAGGGTGTTTTTCCTTATAAGGACTGATGAAAGCCACAATGGTTATTCTTAGCTGATATTGAGAATCCATTTGGGCTGAAGGCAGTGCTGACTGACAGATGAAGTTATTCCTTGGCCCAGTGCAGTAGGAGCAGGGCGATATGTGCTTGACACGGTGAATGGTGACCATAGCTGGGGTAATGACCGAGGTTCAAACCACAGGCCACTGCACGCCAAGTGACCTCCCAAACAACTGCTTTAAAAAGCACACAGCTTTACTGGAAGAGTCTCAAGACCATGACCTATTGCTTCATAACTTAATACTCACCGCATACATGCCTCAATGGCATGATGAATTCTGCAGCAGAAAAACTGTAACTGTTTTGATACATAAAAATGTAAAAATACTTTAAAATATGCCCAGTTAAAAACAACTGACTAAAAAGTCATTCTTGAACAAGCCTTTAAATCCAATGAACCAATAAACCTTTAACCACTATAACACAGGGCAGGAAGAGATCAGCGATGAAAATATAAATCTAGTCCACTTTCCAACAATAAAAAAACAATTGCCCTCCAAGCCTTTTATATCAACCACTTTGCTTATCTGCATAACCTTTTGATATCACTTCATTTCCTCTAATACCATTTTGTACCTCTATGTATCCCTCTGAGACCTTGATACCCCACTGCGCTCTTTCATACCCCTCTGTACCCTCTTATACCCTGTCCAGAACTTTGTGTCTCCTTCTATAAACCTGTATGTATCTATATTTCTCCATAATGTTCTGTTTCACCCATCTGTATTCTTCAATTCCCTGGAGTACCTCTTGGACCACTGCATACCCATTTGTATCTCTTCATTCAGCCTCATACCCCTTTTATTAACTTCATACTGTTTCATACAACTGTGTTCACATCTATATCCCTCTGTACCCCTGTACATCCAGTCATATACCTCTGTGCTATTGGGCCTCCCTACAAATTCTACAACTGAGTGTGCCCAGCTGTATCCTTTCATAATGCTCTGTACTGCTACACTGGCATCTGTTCCATTTCACACATCACCTGTACCCTCTACACCCCTGTGAATCCATCTCTACATTTCTGTGTCTCTTTATATCACTTCATACCCTTAAGTTACACTTTGTACCCATCTCAGCATCTCATGCCAACCCTTTGGATACCCTTCATAGTAATCTCAACATTCCATGACCCTTTTTAACACTTTACCCTTCATACCCAACTGAACTGAACTTCATACCCTTTGTATCCCTTTGTACCTGTTGGCTACCCTTTGTATCTGTTTGAACCGTCCATGCCCCTAACTACCCCTTTCGACCCTTTGGGTTATAATTTATACCCACCTCAACCTTCCATGCTTCTTCTAATAACTTTGTACCTTTGGGTTTCCCTTCACACCCATCTCAACCTTCCATGCCCACCCTTTGGATAACCTTCATATCCATCCCAACATTCCATGACCATTTTGATCCCTTTACTCTTCGTACCCTTCTCAACCTTTCATTCCCCTTTCTATCCCCTTGTATCTTTCAGGTGTTCTTGTATCTTTCTTCTGTGCCTCTAATTATCCCTTTGTACCCTTTGGTTTCCCTTCATACCCATCCCAACCTTCCATGCCCCTTCGTATCCCTTTGTGCCCTTTATTTACCCTTCATACCCTTTTCAACCTTATATGCCTCTTCACATCCCTTTGTACCCTTTGGTCACCCATCGTACTGACCTCTCTCTTCCTTGCTTATTCTTCTTCTTATTCCTTTTTTACCCTTAGGTTTCCCTTCTCACTCATCTCAACTATCTATGCCCCCTCATATATGTTTGTACCCTCCAGTTAACCTATGTACCCATCTTAACCCACCATGCCCCTTCATATCCCCTTGTACCCTTTGGTTACATCTCTCTAATGCCCCCCCCTCCCCCCTTTAATTTTAGGTACCCCAGCGTACAATGTTGTAGCCATTTGTACCACTCCAAGACCATCCATACTCCGGTGGACACCTTCTTTTGTAACCCAATCCCTAATTCTTCATACCTTTCTGTACCCTTTGGTACCCCTCTATTCACTTTGTACCTGATACCCATTCATACCCTTTCTACTTCTCCATATCCTTCTTTACCTCTCCACAGCTCTTAGAACCCTTCTTCAGTCACTCATACCCCATCATATACTTCTTGTGCACCCGATCCTCATCTCTACCCTGCATGCCATTTCTTATCCCTCCATATCCATTACTCCTCTTCATACAGCTCTCCCGACTCAAGCTGAACCCCCTCCTTTCCCAGTTTCTAAATGGATGAGGGTGCCAGAGTTTCAGACAGTGTATCCCCTGCTGAGTCCAGGCAGTTGGCTCAGGCTTGGCATGGATCATATATATTCTTGATTTCTTTTCTTCCTTGAATTTCAAACATATTTGAATCATGCGGACTTTGCATGTGAGCAAGTAATTATGAATTTGCCTTAAAAATCGCTCCACTCTTTCAAAAGTGGCATGTGTCCAACACATAACTGGGCTTGGGTAAAAAAAGAAAAGAAGAAAAAAAAGATAAAGAAAAAACACGATGCAAACACACAGACACATTGTTTGACTTTCCATAAAGCAATTATAGAGTCGTTTGGAGTAGGTATGAGGCAAAAAAGTGTTAAAGCTGGCTCTCTCGAGGCCTTAACGTGATCCAAAAGTCTTATTTCATTTGATTTGAATCCAGGTTGGCCCATGTTTTCCAGCCACGCTGAAAGACAGGTTTCACTGCCTGTGTTATAAATGTGGAGATTTATCACAATTTATGGATCTTTGACACAGAGAGATGGGACATGGAAAAAACAGGCTACACAGAGTGACCAAAAATAACTAATAAGATGGTTTGAAATTAATGTGGTGGTAGAAAATTTGCAATGTCGTTGACTAGGTTTTGGTATCTACCTTAAAAATAAAAATAACAAAAAAGAGACAGACCTGAAACAATCCTGGCATGCTCAGAGACTATTTGGCACGCACTATAGCTGAGTGTGTTTCCCCACCAAATGCCCTTCAGAGAAGTACATGGTATGCCAAGCCTGTGAGTATGAAGTGCTGTTATTCATGTTATTCAAACTTTACCTCTCACATGCACAGTAAACGCTTTTTAAAGACTGTGATTTCTTTTGTGCGTTTTTGCCATGAAAGGTGCTGATAAAGTTTCTGTAACAGCAGAATTTTTGGTTGTATTAACTTCAAGAGAGAAAAAAAGAGAGTGGCTGGTGAAAGAATGAAATGACTTGCTACAGTATGAGAGGAATAAAACACTTCAGGACATGGTGTAGGAACAACAAACAATCAACTTCCAGATGGTTACAGTTGTAGCCGTCACATTGTCGTTGCTTATTTTCCCATAAAAGCATGCCATAATGTGTGTTATTCCTTACTTAAGTGGTTTGTATCCAGTGTGTGTGGTTAACGTAGATGTAAGAGCGATTGTCTTTCTCTCACCCACACACATTTTGCTTTATGAGATTATAATAGAGAAGCAGGGCCAAGGCATTACTGCAGGATTACTAAAAAGACAGAGAAGAGTCATATCCGACTGCTTTACTCAGACCACATTAGATGAACTGGGTCATTTTTTCCTGTACAGTGATAGCTTTTGCACTTCGTCGATCTGTAACCCAACACACATGTTCACGCGGTCCGCGAGCAGGATTTAAGACCATCCAGCATAGTTCCAGGAACTGCACCTCAACGCTCAAAAAACTCCATCAACTCTGAGATGAAAAGAAATCCATGCTGCTTTCTCTCTGAGGCAAATAGCTTGCAGATTCGCATTCTGACACCTACTGTAAATCCACAACCTCGCTGTGCCTATAATTAGACAGGTGACTTTATTTCATAATTCGACGACTTATAGCTGGGGGCCTAAGCTGACATTTCTACAGCTTCCTATATAAAGTCACGGAGGATTGCCAGGAGAAATGGATCCGCAAACTTGGAACAAAAACGGTATTTAAGCAATGTGGTCCATAAATAAAAGGAAACACAAATGAAACATACCTCCTTCAGGCAGCGAATCGTTGAAGACGCCCTCGATGGCCTCGCAGCTGCTCCCGTCACCCCCACACACACGGCAGCGATCCTCACGGGCATCCGAGCCGAGGATTTTATCGCAGCCCACATGCTACACACACAAACGCACACACACACACACACACACACACACACACAGGTAACAGAGCTGTGATGCGTTATTTAGCATTACTGTAATTTTATTTGAGTAATATTTTTTAGAATATAAACATCATATCAGAGACTTAAATAGCTAGTAATGTCATTCTATACAAAGCAAAATAATACCGCTTGGCTGCTGTACTGGTTCTTCATCTTTACACTGTAAAATAAGCAGGTATTTATGGACCTATTCCCTAAAACTATACTTGGTCTTGAAAAACCCATTGGATAACGCTGTGGCTGAAATCTAGAAAACAAAATCGGCCAGAATTTTTGAATTGGAATTTTTGTGCGTCAGGTTTTGAATAAGCAGTTTTTATAACTATAGCCAGTAGAAAACGATGAACTTTCACCACATGTATTAATTAAAAGTGCAAAAAGAACAAGAATGCATGCTTGTATAGACACTGTGTGTGCAAAAGCTTTGCTTAATTACTAAAAGTGATTAAAGCTGATTGTAGCTGATGGAGGAGCATTAGCTAAGTCAATTTTTTTACTAACATTAGCTACATGTGATCTGTACGGAGCCCCCGAAGTGACATGGGAGGAAAAAAAAAAAAAGGTGGGAGTTTCTCGGGATCCCGAGAAAGTCAATAAATTAAAACTACAGGCCACTGTATGTTAAAGCTCCATTATGTAGGATTCAACCCCTTGAATGCCCCACCCTTAAACCTCCCTTTCCAAGCGTGTATTAGTGCGTACGGTGGCCGTCAGGTGCCCGTAACGTACTTCCAAGTGCTTAAACTCACACTCCTTTGCTTTTTCCGTGCTATATAATAAGTACGATCCTCCATTCTACAAAATCTTTCTTCTCAAACTTGTTATCCAGCAAACTCTGATTCCTCCTCTTTCTTCTTCCTTGTCTTCCGTTCTTCTTTTTCCTTATTCTTCTAGCACTTTCCTTCTGGATTCACGCTGTAAAAACGTGAAAGGTGGAAGTCGCTCCGTAGAGGTTCGTCCGTTCCTGGCTACTGTAGCGATTCAACTCCGTAGAAGTGGGGCATTTCATTCTACGCTAATGAAAACATACTTATGAATGTTATATTCCATTTCTGCTAAAAGATTCCTCTAAATCCTACACAGAGGACCTTTATGATAATAATAATAATAATAATAATAATAATAATAATAATAATTCAAGTCTATAGCGTGCACTAACTACAATGTGCTTTTATGGTAGCAGTGCTATGCCAGTTGTTATGATAGTTTTCCCTGTCCTGTGGTAAACATGCATTTAATTATGCAAGAAGAAATTAGCATGATCACAGCAGAAAAGAACGTTGAACTACTGTAACAATAACAGGATAAAAATACCCATCACTTTCAGCACTGTATATAGAGGTTTTCGTCTGTGAGAATTTGTATGGAGGGTTGTGGTGGTTAGGGTGTTATTTTACATGAACCTGTTATCCTGAAAACATGGTGCAACTTCATAATTACGCCACAAACAACCTGAACAGGGTCTCTTTTAGTTTCACACAGTTTATAAAGACTTACGAAATGCATTAGCAGACATCCGTGGACGTGCATGGCTTTTTTCCACAATCTTTCGGTCTAAAAACTTTGCACAAACCCCCACACCCTTCCAGTGTACCGCTCCTTGGAAACATTCCTCCTGACCTGGCCTACATTTCACAACCTGCGAGTGTGTGACCCAGTTCTGGGCGGCCGGAGCGAGTCACTGACCCTCTCTGCAGGTCGCTCGAGTGCGTACACAACGTGTTTCTCCCGAGGCTGCGCTCGGCGCTGCGTGCTTCAAAGCTTTCCTCTGAAACCGTCCCAAATCAAAGGCACATTGTTATGGAAGTGTGTCCACTGCGAGGCCGCAAACAGGCCGCTGCCTTCCTCTCCTGCTGATCGCTTGCTTTAATACGCGCCATAAAGTGGAGAGGAAGAGGAAAGAGAGGAAAGGAGAGGGAGCGCTGGGCGTCAAGGAGAGCAGAATTTGAGAGGGAAGGGGATCAAATTGAGAGGGGAAAAGAAAATAACAGAAAAAAGAGCAGGATGGAGAGAGGGAAAGAGGAGAGGAGAAATCAGTTGCAGTGATCTTGTTCAGCTGCTGGCGGTTCAGACAGCTGCAGTCTGGAAGGGCATCGAGTTCATTTAGACTGTAAATATAACACAGGGGAGAGGAGAGGAGATTGGAGGAGAGGGAAAAAAAGGGAAAGAGAAAGAGGAGGCAGGGAAAAAAGGAGGGTAAAAGAGAGGAAAGGAGGAAAATGGCAGAAAAACAGAAGAGAAGAGAAGAGAAGAAGAAGAAATAATAAATGGGAGAAGAATAAAGGCGAGTAGAGAAGAGCAAAAAAAAGAAGACAAGGGAAGAAAAGGAGAGGGAAGGGCAGAAGAGGAGACCAGAGAAGCAGAGAGGAGCAAAAAACATAGACGGGAGGAAAAAATAGGGAGATGAGAGAAGAGGAGCAGAGAACGGAGGAGAGGAGAAGAGAAAAGCTGAAAGTAGAGGAGAGGAGAAGAAAAAGGAAAAGAGGAGAGAAGAAGAAAGGAAGGAGAGGAGAAAAGAAAGGAGGAAGGGAGAGGAGAGGAGACAAGAGGAGAGGAGAAGAGAAAGGATGAGGGGAGAGAAGAAGAGAGGAGAGCAGAGTAGGAAGGATGAGGGGACAGGACTGGTGATGAGAAACAGAAATCCACAGGCTGTAAAACACTCAAGACTGAACATCTCTCTCCAGCCACAGAAAGAGAGAAAGATGAGCACAGAAGTAGAAAAGTGAAAGAGAGAGAGAGAGAGTGAGAGAGAGAGAGAGAGAGAGAAATACAGACAGAGAGAAATAGACACGGCAACATAGAGACAAGACTGAAAGAAAGAGGATAAAGAATGCAATGGAAAGAATAATATCCAGAGATAAAGTAAGTGTGATGGAAAGATAGAGAGATAAATGGAGTGAAAGAGAGACAGAAATACAGCAACCGTGACAGAAAGACTGATAAAGGGAAGACGAGAGGGGGCCGGAAAGAAAGAAGAATAGCTCTTTTAATGCCCGGACATGATGGTAATGGTTTCAATTGGACACAAACATTGACGTGAACATTTCTCCCACTGCAAAGGTTGCAGCAATGTTAATAAAGTTTACATCAAAAACGTTCTAAGAACTCAGAGGAAACTTGGCTGAATAAAAGTACCTGGAACTAGGTGGGATCTGTGTGTGTGCATGTGTATATGTATGTTTTTGTGTGTTTATGTTTACTGCACTCTCACCTTACACTCGCCATTAACACACACGTCCAGGGAGTCGTCTCTGCACGGCGTCCCGTCCACCACCGCCGGAGCACGCTCAGTGTAGAAGTTATAACCCTCGGCAAGGCAGTTCAGAGAGCATGATTTAACTCCACCTGAGTTAAACACACACACACACACACACACACACACACAAATTAGCCTGTCAGTCCCAGGGAAGGAGGCGTGCCCTCTGTGTCTGTTAGTCTAACTGAAGCAGCGAGTGGCCTCCATGTCTGTTAGTGAAGGAGGCGTGGTCTTTGTGTCTGTTAGTCTCAGTGAAGGAGGCGTGGCTTTCCAAATCCAAAATCGGATTTAATTTTACAAAATCCTGTTAACGTCAGCACAGCAGCTTCAGCACACACTGCCATGAAGTTACAACACACGCTGGCAAGGTGGACTCAAAAAACAAACTGCTTACAAATTTGCTCCGAAACATTTATACGTCTGCTACAGCACGCGCACACACACACACACACACACACACACACACACACACACACACACACACACACACACACACACACACAC
>JAQQZX010000040.1:2330228-2346213 GCA_030068355.1 Notoglanidium maculatum
ACACACACACACACACACACACACACACACACACACACACACACACACACACACACACACACACACACACAATTAGATATGTCTGGCTGTGAATCAAAGAACAGGCATGATTTTAAAGTGGCTGATAGATGCACAAAGTATTTTAACAAGCTTTTTGGGGCTTTTATGCAAGTCAGTTTGCTCCTCAACAGATGCTAGAAAGTCGGGGGCCACAGACGGGAGAGAGAGAGAGAGAGAGACAGAGAGAGAGAGAGAGAGAGAGAGAGAGAAAGAAAGTGGGGTACTAAAAGGGAAAGAGCACATTTTGGCTGGCGCACATACAAACAGCTGAGTCTGATTAACAACACTACATACATAACAACACACACACACACACACACACACACACACACACACACTCACACACACTCACACACTCACACACTCACACACACACACACTCACACACTCACACACACACATACACCCCCTTTCACTACATCCTCTGGCCTCTCGGACTGCACTCTAGAAACCGAGTGACAGAAAGTGAAGATGGCAGAGGGGTTCGAATCTCATTAAGCACATTCCTTAAAGGAAAAGGTGGAGCTCATGTCTGGTCACAATGCATTGTGGGAAAGAATCGCCACCTTATGAGGAACCCAGCACTGGTTATTTGCTTTGCATAGAATTTGCATTATATTATTATGTTCATTACATATATTACGAGAAAGATTGGGGGTAGAACTAACTGATCCTATGTCTCTTGCATAGCAACCTAATTTTTTGTGCATATTTTAAATAGAAAGTGCAGAGTACACTGACATACACGCATGCAACGACTGTTCAAAATGCGACGTAGATTTAAAACTCAAGAGTGTACACATGAGTGTGTGTTGTGTTCATGAGTTAAATATAAAAGCTCTTTGTTTACAAAATGTGCAGATGACGTGAATCCGATATATTCTAATATTTTCTCAGTATTTTGAGATTGATGTTTGAGAAATGTGTTAAGAACAACATAGTTTCATCAGGTCTTCGAATGGTGAAAAGAGAATTATATATATATATATGTTTATTAATACCTGCCCTTCAGTTGCATTAACTTGCGCGTGCAATCGCTGTTCTTGAGGTGACCTGTAGTCTGCGCTAAATCCCATTAGGTGTGCAACAATAGTCTATTTGCATCAATTAAACGTTGTAATTTGTATGGTTACGTATCTGCACACCCCAAAGTGCAGCAATTTAAAGCAGATGCACTAGATTGTATCAGATGAAAGACAAAATGCTGTTAGTAAATCAGCTTCTCCGAATGAAAGCACCTGCCAGATTTCATAAAAATGAATATAACCGTATTCCAAACATGTTTTCCTGTTTGTCTGTGAGTCTGGGACTTTGAGAGGAATGATACCCTCATCCCTCTCTCTCTGTTCTCTAATCCCCTTGGCGAGTCCCTGCATGACTTTGCAGGTCATGTGAGACTTGAAGTAAAGCTTTAATCTCTGCTGAACGAAACACCGTTATGACCATAGGATGTGTTCGGTTTTACATTCTCTCTCCACCCTCAGACTGGCACCGTGTGGCGTCACATTCTGTCATTCGGTCATGACGCTATCGCATTAAGGAAACAGTTCAGCTTTTTTCGCTGCACGCAGAACTCATCCCACATTCGACTTCAGAACCGTTTTCACCATTTCGCAGTGACAGATTCCGCTAACTAACTGCGAAGATTTTTTTCATGACCTTTTTTGAAGCTAACTTTTCCCAATATTTCTGGTGCTGACTCCAAAAACAGCGCATTATATAGATTACTGAATTATTTTTTTCCTTTTCTTTTTGCCTGACTGGCATCCGGTTTTAATCTGCACTATTTCTAGCACAATCTTTTTTATTGTTATTTGGCTTCCTAATACACCCCAAATTAGATTATTTTCGTATGACCTAATGGTCTGGAGTGTGTTATTTCGTGTTTGCTGGAGTGATTTGTCAACAATTTCATGTCACACATTATTACTGTTATTGTGTTATTACTTACATTATAGCAATAATAAACAGTCTTTCCCTCACTAGCAACTGCTGTCTCTCTCGGTCTCTCGTGACTGTTACACGCGTTACAAATCAGACTGCTTCCAGAACCGTTAAAGAAATGTCTCCTAACCAAAACCATTTCGCCATTTCAATGATGACGTGTTTTAACATTCCTTGTTAAACAACAGCAAAGTTTGATATCTGTTTATTATTAGTTTTAGGCTACGTCCACATTAATATGTCTCAGCTTTAAAACGAAAACAATCTCTGTCCAGACAAGTGTTTCAGCTCTGTATCAGAAATCATCTGCATTAGGATTATCTGCGAAGGATACGTCGTGACTAATAAGACCCCATCAGGAAGCAAATGCTGCGTCATCGTTTCCAAAAGCCTATGTTTTCCCTCGTCCACACTAAAACGCAAAACTGGAGTTTTCAAACTAGTTTCCAAAACATTCTGTTTGAGCGTCTCGAAAACTCCGGAGTAGTGTGGAAAGCAAACAAAGCAAACATGATGCATTTTAAAACTGAAACGTATCAGTGTGGACAAAGCATTAGATTATGTGAAGCATGAATTGTACAAGTTCCTGTGTATGAGACGTTATTACAGAAACACAATGTACTAGGACAGTGCACATCAATATAAACCTATCGCTCATGTTACAGACAGAATTATTGTCTGAGCTGTGCAGTTATACCAAAATAACATGCATCTTCTGACCAATCAGAATCGAGAAGTGAAGCACGCTGATTCTGTGAACAGCAGATAATCTTTAATGGGCCTTTATGAACAAAAGTAAGAGGGGGCAGGAAGGACAGCTTAAGTCTGAATAAGCTGTAGTAGTGGAAGTGGAACTCTTCAGTGTGTGTGTGTAGGTGTGAAGGTGTGTAGGTGTGTGTGTGTGTGTGTGTGTCACTGCTCCAGCTGCAGTTTCCACATCACTCACCACCTCTGTACGGCTTCCAGGTGTAGAATTTCCCCCGGAAAGGAACGCTGTCAAAATCCGAGCACTGAATCTCTCGGAAATCCTGAGACCCAGGAGGGCACTCCTGTAACACACACACACGCGTGCCCGCACACACACACACAAACACACACATACAGAGAGAGAGAAAGCGAGAGAGAGAACAGTCAGGCTAAGAGAGTAATCATATAACCCCTCAAAGGTCTTTTGTTTTATTATCCAATAGTATTTGTAAGTCATAAGCAGTATTTGAATTAGTTTTACTGGGCATGTTTGTTACGCAGTGTTACCAGAGCACATGTGTAGTAATTTTGCACAGGATAATTACAGAGACGGGAGTTCTAGTCTTGCAGTCACACCTCATACTGCATCTTTAATACAGATAAAATATTATTTTGACTTTTATTATAAGCTTTAGGGTTGATCATTAGTACATCACATGACCATGACATGTACCTAGGCTTCACCTGTGCTAGGAACTCAATAACTTACCTAAGCATCTCTTCTCTCACCTGTCCTTTCAAACGTCCTCTATATTTTATAGCACTCGGTTTTGGGGTTGGATACGGCAGGAGACGATCAAAATAACTCTTTATTCCTAATTTCTATTGTGTAGAAATATTTTTCAAATATGAGATCAATCTAAAACAAATATAAAACGATGACTCCTATTTCTGGACATCATTGTAATCATTTTAGGATCATAATTGTCATTATATGCAGTCTAGGAGGTGCCATTTATAGTTCAGAAATCAAATGAAATGCTAAACAGTGAAAAGACGTGACCTATGAGGCGAGTTCGATAAGCTTGGCTGTAATAAAAGCTGCCACTTAAGCTTTAAGTTTCTTCAGCTGGATCACGCTCCGTCTTTACAATTAAGACTCACTTCAATGTTGCAGGATTTGAATCTTTTCCTCTCGCCCAGACAGAAGCGTCCTCCGACGGTCGGCCTGCACTCATAAACACACACACACACACACACACACAATGAGCAAGATTAAAGCAACATCTGAGAGCAATTTCACATGAAGTTCTCATCATGCTGTCAACTCCACTCCACGTTATTCAAAACCAGCCATGATGTCTGCTGCTGCTCGTTTTTATTTTATTTTATTTTATTTTTTTCATCAGTGAGTTACACTGGCCTCAGAAACAAAAGATCATATTACAAATAAAATACACTCCGTTTTATTGAGTATACGTGATGAATTACAATCAGAATAAATCAGAATATGACAAACTTAATTATTCTGATACTGTAGGAAAATCTGGTAAACTGGCAACACTGTTTATGCGTGAGAGAAAAAAACCCACACAATCACAGTTTATTAGTTACGATGTGTAAGTAAAGTGTAACGCATACATAAGTAATAAGTCAGGACATGAACAAACTTACAGAGAGTTTAAATAAGTACACAGTGATAACAATAAACAGGTGAGACCAATTAACTACAAGGGTACAGGGTAACAACAGGAAATATTGACCATATAAGGAAATCAACATGAAGAACAGTATAAACTGCATAAAATATTCTGCATATAAATTAAGTATATTGAATATGTGTTTAGCATAACCTAAACCTTGGCCAGAGATGAAGAAGGAGCGGCTTTGATTTCTTTGTTTAACAATTTCGTTATTATTGTGATTATGATTCTGGCGTGTCCACGTTAAAAGGCCCTGAGAATGTGCTGTCGCTATAGAAACAATAATATATCCGGACAAGTGCGTTACCCCTTCCGAGCAATCAGATTCGAGATTTTAGCTGCACTGTGGTGTATGTGTATGCAACTGTAACATCAACATTTAATAATAATAAATGACCCACCTGGGGCTGTCACATTGGCGAACAGAGGAGGAGACTCCGCCCCCACAGGTACGACTGCACTCCTCCCACGGAGACCACGCCCCCCACTGACCGTCCACTCCTTCCGGGCGAGTGCCGTACGGCACACACATCCGCTTGTAGCACCACTGCGTGAACACAAGGAGAAAAAAAAAAAAATTCCCCCGAATAAAAGTTTTGGCACCCTGTTCGCCACAGTGGACACTAATAGAGCAAATTCAGCACTAAAAAATTCTTCAGCAAATCATATTCCTTATGACATATATACAATTATGTTTATATATAATGTTTCTATTTTTTTTCGACGCACTCACCCCTTTGTCTATGGTGCTGGTCTGGCAGATGGTCCCTTCAGCTGCGGGGATGCTGCTGGTTATACAGCGGTTACTCTTACTCATACACCACAGTTCACTGCACACCTCCTGCACACAAAAACAGATCTGTAACATCCTGAATGTGATACACTAATACAGAGAACCATGACAGAGAGGAGATTTTTAATAAAAAGAGCCTTTTTGATCAAAAGTAATGTTATTGTCCAAACTCGTGTAGTTGATGGAATAGGAATGGTAACTGGACAAAATTTACCCAATTTATGCAACAGGTGTAATATGGAAAGCCATTGTGGTCAAAAGCTGTGGCTATGTCTGCATTGGTAACGTTTTATAATTTCACGTTTAACACACACTGAAACCTTGCTTTCTTATTTTTTTTTGCCATATTCTCCCCAATTTGGTCACCTGCCAATTCGCACCCACCAGCCAGCTCTCCCCATCACACGGCAGCTAACGTTTATAAAGGGTGAAAGCTAATACATACTTCCTCCAAGAAAACCGAAACCACTAACAACTGCTCATGGTGCATCACAGGGCGTGGAGTAACACACAGAGGAAAGTGCTATCCGCCCTCTTCTACATACACGAGCTCACAGATGTCCATCATTGGCTAGTGTTGCTCTGACTGACAGAAAAGAGACAGTATGCTCCTCCCACTCCGAACGCACATCCAGTTTTGCTCTGTTGACTCCCATCCATGGATGACTGTGGCCTCTTTGAGATTTAATCTAGCTCTTTCTGGATAATAGACTGAATGCTGTTCCGTTGCATCACTCAGGAGCGCGACAGCAAAAACTCATCACCATGAAAGGATTTGCTGGATTACTGGTCACGATTACATCACTGTGCAACATCACACTTTTTTGTAAAGGGGAAAAATTAATGCTTGATAAAAAAAAAGAAAAAAAAAGAAATTGCACTTCTGCATTGTTAGCATTCACACTGATTATAAACGAAACAAACCACAAGTTATAATTCTGTCTGCTGGTTTGAAATACACGTTCACTTGAAACACTTGCTAAATTTTGATTTGCTCTTGTGTGCTTGACGAAACTTTTTTTTTTCTTATTTTCATGAAATTTATTCTACTGTATTAACATATTCGGCAACTTCACTCATGCATCTGAGAGGTGCTTAAATAAAACAAGGCTAGCATTAATACAACTCGTAACACTGGTTACAAAAAGGAAAAGTGACAGAAATGCAAAAAATATATATTATTAAATAAAGTTTAATACTAGTACTGATGTTTAACTGGACGTAGTGGCTCAGCTCAACAAACTGACCATGATCCTGCATTTCCTTTGACAATTACCCAAATTGGTCGCCTGTTAAAAAATAGTGCAGAGCATCAACCGTATAAAAACTGGACAGCGCATTATCTCTAAAAAGTGAAGCCATGACAGGTCTAGCACCCCTGCTGGCTGGCTGCAGTATAATTTTTAATCCCCATGTGTTTCAGTGATAAAACAGCTGATTTTCCAAGTCTCTTTTCTTGTATAAACTGTCTTTCCATCTATAGTGTCTAACTAGAACAGTTGGTTCTCCCTATGCTGATATCTGCACATTTTTTTAAAAATTTCCCCCAGAAATTAGTCTTTAAAATGTTATTCTATTATAAAGTAAGAAGGCGTGGCTACACTTGACTGACAGCCTTCCCAGAAGAGACCAGTTAACTTCACCACACAATTTACCAGCATGTACCTACTTTACAAAGTTTAACAAACTGTTAGCCAGTTCTATTAAAATGTTTGAAACATAAAGAGGTTTCATATGAAAAGGTTAGTGTAATTAGCTGACTAGCTAACTAGCCCTACAGCAATCGCTCTAGCTACATAACCATATACGTAGTTATCTTGCTAGCTACCTAGCCGTACAGCAATTGCGCTAGCTATCTAGCCATATAGCTATCATGCTAGCTACCAAGCCATAAAGCAATCGCAGTAGTTTCCTAGCCAGATAGCATACAAAATGCTTTAAAAAATTTCTAACAGCAAAGTTTCAACAGTTTATTATTTATTTACCTCAATTTTATATACCTGTTCTCACTACTAAGGGTAAAACATCCTAGTTAGAGGGCTGTATACAGGTCTTCAGGATTTCTGTACTGACTGTAGTTAACGGTAATACAGATTTACTTTCTCTTCCAGAAAGACATTGGGAAACGAAGCTAGTGACACATTTCAACGGATTTAATTCGTATAATTTGTCCAAGTCGCATAAGCAAAACTGAGAGAAAGGCAATGAAATGGATAGCGCGCCACTGCACACCTGTTATTCAATTACTATGAACCACTTTAAACTTTAACATCTGCAACAAACCATGAAATTGCATTCACAGAAATGTTCAGCACCCTGACATCAGTCCACAGCTATAACGCAGAACACACTGCACACCGTTCCCACGTGGTTCTTAAGCTAAACCAGTGCAGGATTAAAATCAGAAAGCGTCTTAAATGTAATTTCCTATTCCAGATGTTCTTCGAGCAGCATGTCATAAAAACCGACTGTACACATAAAGTCCTGCTCAAGAAAGACAGCTATAGAAGTCTTTAAAGGCTTGCTGCAGCTGCACTGACGCTCCGAGGTCCGCAGCCGTCCTGTAGAAGGTATAACAGGTCAGCGTCATGGTTGGCGTAGAGACACCGCACAAGGACGAAAGCAGCAACCTTTTTATCACTGCTGAGTTTTGTTTTGTTTTTTTTTTTGTTTAGGCAGAAAGCCAGAAACGAGCAGACAGAGAGCAGAAAGAGCTACAACGACCATCTGGTCCAGATGTGAGCGAGAGTTTGGGATAGGATAGAGAGAAAGAAAGTGTTGACTGATTCATTGCAAGCGAGAAGAGGCACCTGATGAGGGCCTTTTCCACACAATTGAGTATAACACAACCCCATAAACTCTATCTGCTTAGAGGAAAAATCCTTATATACTTTGTTTGCTGCATGTTAAATTAATGTAGCAGATAGTTTTTATTTGTACTGGCTCGCACACATCTGCATAGTGTAGTTTAGTTTTTGTCCAGTTAGTTTAGCTGGAATTAAGCGCTTTATTGTTTCCCGAGATTAAAGGTCCAGTATGTAGAATTTTAAGGGTTGCTATTAGCCGAAATAGAGTATATATTCCATTATGGAATTCATAAGCATGTTTTCATTAGTGTATAATTACCTGCAATTATGAATCATTGTGTTTTCGTAAGCTTAGTCTGAGCCCTTTATAGCTACATAGGGAGCGGGTCCACCTCTACAGGGCCGCCATGTTGCGCCGCTACAGTAGCCCAGAACGGACAAACCTCTCAAGAGCGTTTCACGTTTTTACACGAGCCAGCGTGTATCTGGAAGGAAGCACCGGAAGAGGAAGAAAAGAACACGAGGAAGAAGAAAGAAGAGGAATCATCGTTTGTTGGTGCTGGATAACAAGTTTGAGAAGCCAAATTTTTTAAAAAAATGGAGGATTATACTTCTTATTTAGCACGGAAAAAGCAAGGGAGTGTGAACGTGAGTACTTGGCTGTATGAGACAGGAACCTGACAGCCACCGTACGCTCTAATATACATTATAATATGCATTAAGGTGGTTGAATCCTACATAGTGGAATAACTGTATGCAAACGCAACCTCACGACACAGGAAGTAGTGTTAATTAACCACCCTGGACAGGAAACTACTAAAAAGCACTCTCAAGCAAGCAAATTTCTGTAAGTGGTGGATTGGCAAAAAGCCTAACAAATATGCAAATTACAATTTGTGAATTTGCATTAAAACTTGAAAACACTGACTATCTGAGCGCTTCAACATGGTCAAAGGAGAGCACTAAGCATCTGCGATATGACTAGGTGTGGCATTGCTAATGACAGAATATGTTTATCAACATATTTTAAGAATAAACACCTGTACACACATATTACCTCAGCATGACATAAGCCGCACAGCTGCATGTGTGCTACAGCTTGCCAGAGTTCGAGTATAAACATTATATCTAATCTATATTTTCATGGGACACATTGGATACTGACATAAGTGGGCAGATAAATATCGTGAATACCATCCTGACCTTGAAAAAACAGTGAAACAGAGTATAGAGAAGTGAGTACCCCATATTTACACTGCCGGGATTTTATTCCGTACTGGAAACGGCACTGCTCGTCAGCATCATAGGCCTGACCGGGCGCCGTGGTCGGGTACACAAACTCCTGCTTCGGGGGAACGTTGTTCACACATGAACCCATTCCAGAGCTGCAGGACGTTCCCCAAACACACACAGACACGTGAAAATTCAGAAACAATCCTGTGTAGAGCATAAAAAAGCTTAAAAGTTAGGATGTGCTACTACGTTACAGAACCTTAACCCTTTATACGCCAGTAGAATTGTAAAACACTGCAACGTTTTACTGACAACAACAAAGAAATACCTATGATGTAAACAGTTATAGTAGGAAAACTAAAGAAAAATGACAATTGCAAGTCTGTGTTGTTTGAAAGGGCACGAACTGTACTGCATCGTGATATCAAATATGTATTAGTAGCATCTATAAATATTAAAAGCCATCGCTTCACACACACCGTGAATCTCATTTCCATAGCCAGGTCCAGCTTGGACGACGTATTTATTATATTTCATACCTTCTCGAAGTATTTATTACATATTTTGTAAATATTTAAATACTGAATTTTTTAACAAACTCTACTAAATTTCATAGCCTAGATAAAAAGACATCGGCTGAGACGTTCGTGATTTAACGAACAAGATAAATCAAAAGATAAGGACATGACATGACGTGTCGGAGGACAGATGAGTTCACGTTAGACACAGGTCACTTGTAATTACCGTCTTTTACCACTTGTAAACAGAACCGTCAAGAGCGCAAAGAAATCAACGAGGCTTGTAATGCGAACGTAGTCTAAGAATGTATGCGAGTGAACGTGAGCCAATTTCTGAAAACGCTAATTGAATCTATTTTTAAATTTTCGTTACCCATGTCAACATTTTTTCGGCCAGTGCTGTCATTTATTGCATACGCTAGAAGAAATCAATCGTCTCGTGCTAACTAGCGCTAACAAGATCTAATCCATATGCTATAAATACGAGGAAATTTACAATCAAAATAAAATAGTTCTAAAATCTCCCTTAGACTTTTATATTTAGCACAGGATGCTACTGTAATACCCGGTGTGATCACTGGGCTTTAAAGGCTAATAAAAGTTTGTTTAAGGTTTTATACAGTACGCTAAATAGTTGCCAGGTAAGTTTATGTACTGCGCTATGACTCGTTTCCAAAAGAGAACATAAATCTTTACTTGAGGAAGTTTGTGATGTAATCGCGGCTGCACGCTGACCAGACGAAGGGGTTCGTCTTCATGGTGATGTGGGCGGCCATGAGCTTAGCCGTCTCCTGACTGCGAGCTCCACACGGGTTCCCTACGCCGTCGTGATTCATACCGAACCTGACAGAGGGACGATGAAGGACGCAAGTAAGAAGAGAAACAATCAAAGAGATGGAAAGAGATGATGGGTAGACATATTTTTGGTTGGCACAAATTTTGTCTTTAAATGACACACCTGATTAAACACACACACACACACACAAACACACACACACTTCAGCAACCCTATGTAATCTTATATGCATATGCCCCCTTGTCTAGACAGTCCCCAGGGCTCAGTGGCTCTAAAGCTGGCGGCTGCATTAGGAGCCGTTCGCTAATGACTTTCCCACCTGTGAAAAGCTCAGAGCCCAGCGAAAACCGATTACACTGCAATAACACAGGCATGGAGGAATGCAAGGCCACCAGGCAAACACAAGAAAGCTCAAATCTTGGCTGGAAAGTGAGGACGATCATGACTGAGTGATGGAGCAGCGAGGCAGCACCTTCTTCCAATAACAAACAGGGTGTATGCTTAGGAGACTGAGATAAAGAATCATTAACCCTTTCAGGATGGATGATCGAGGGGGCTCGGACTGTCACACTCATTTTCAGAATCATATGTTAACCCAACGACATCCTCTGTCAAACTTCAACATTCACCAGCGATCACCATGATTCTCCAACGGAAATCCACCTTCACCGGCAAAAACATCCTACATCTTCGTCCACCTTCACCCTCCATCAAACTCCATTAAACACCAACATTCTCTAAGGTAACTGGCACGCCCCAACAGAATTCCAATACTAACCAACAAACACCATCATTCACAAACACCAATATTCATCAAATAACACTATCATTAATCAAACATCATTTGTCCACAAACACCATCATTCTATCACGCATCGATATTCACCTTACAAACACTTACATTCTCCGCAACAAATACCAACACCCTTCAATAAAACAACACCAAATACCAATATTCTCCTGTAAACGCCGGCATTCTATAAAATAAACTGACATTCCCAAACAAATGCCAATACTGACCGACAGATGCTAACACTGTCCACTAAACACCGACACACCTACACACTAAGTGCATCCATATTTTTACCATAAAACAATAAATATTACCAATAAATATCAAAACTGCCCTTCAAAGATCAATATTAAATACCAGTATTCGCTAACAAAAACCAAATTTGTCCTTCAAACACCAATGATCATCAAAACTGGCGTGGTCTCCAATATCATCCGAATACTACTAAAACTAACACACACACACACACACACACACACACACAATTCTCCAACAAACGCCAAAATTCACCAATGAAAACCAACACTGCCAATTAAATCAAATGCCAATTGTTTATCAAAAGATCCACATCCCCAACTCCAACAAATACCACAATTCTCTAAAACACACACACACACACACACACACACACACACACACACACACACACACACTCCCCAACAGGCAACCCTACTGAGCAACAAATACCAGCAAAGTCCAACATTTTCTAACATATACATACTATTTTCCAAAAAGCAACCATTAACATTCTCCCTTATATATACAGTGTTCAGAAACTCAACTGACACCCTCAACACTCCGGTGTAAATATCTACATTCTAGATACCCGAACACGTCTGTGTGTGCTGTGTTTAAAAGGATGGACTGGTTTGTTACATACATATATACCTGTTTGGAAGTTTAATGTCAATGTTCTTTCATGTTCCTGAGATACCTGGGCACATATTAGGAGAAAAACGCTCTGAGAAAAATGTTCCGTCTGAGATGGCTGTAGGTGAAGATGTTAGGTTTACACAGGTCACTTAGCTTTAAATAAAAATGGCTGATGGTTCATGAAAAGGTATGAAGGTGTGTTAAGAGGCGTGAAGGTTTTAAAGACCTTAACACTTGCTTAGTACTGTGTTGTAGTCTCCGCTACAACCCGTCTGAGATTTCGCGTCAGCTTCAGAACGTCTTAGCGTCGGACCTGTCAGGCTCAGTAAATCAGCGCACACTAGTCACGGATCTCCTCAATGCACCGGAACAAACTGTTCACTGGAGACTGAGCTCGGAGCAGGGACAACGAGGAGAGAGAGCTGGCACGAGGAAGAGCCAGAAAAATGGAAAGGAGGAACAAAAATGCTGTTGGGAGACGAGACTCACGTGTGTCCAATCTCATGAGCGATGGTGAACGCCGTGGCCAGACCGATGTCTTCATTTATACTGCAGCTTCTCTCCGGCTCACACATTCCACCAACCGGGGCCAGGCCTGACACACACACACACACACACACACACACAGAGGCTACTGAAGCTTTTAAAGTTATGCAGCATTACACTCTTCCTACAAACCACCAAGTTTCAACTGTGACCAACACAACATATTCGACTTGTTAGTACAATTACATTATTATACATAATTGAGGGATTAGTCATAAGATTACATAGTGCTGATCTGAAATAAATCATGACCTGCTACTCGCTCCCTGAGTTCCCAAATGCACTTAATCAGCCAAGATATGTTTGCTGTTCGATGTTTGCTCCTTTTAGGCTGATGTAGCTAACAGAAGTCGGTTTCACACAACGTGTGACTTGCTGTCATTTATAAACATGAACAACAACGCTTCATCACGTACCTGAGCGCTGTAATGTTACGTAAGCGACCGCCAGTTATTTTGGACCACCAGTGGTGACATTTGTAATTTGGTAAATGCACATCTGTAGGCTCATAAACTCCTCCAGTGGTACAGGAAGTGATGCGACTCGTTATACAGTTTCACCTAAGACAGCAACAGCTATTTCAAAATCAATCTATTTAAATCACGTACTAAAAACCAGCTGCGTGTGCGCGATGGACCGGTGTATTCCAGTGTTTGGATTGGTTCCGGATCCGCCGTGACCCTGACCAGGATAACTGCTTACTGCAGATGAACGAATGAATGAATATTTCATTTGATTAACAGGCTAGTAAAGCAAGAATATAGATAATTGCGCAAACATTTATGGAAAAGATAGACTTTGATTATTTGTTAGCCACATTAGCCTAGCACCTTCAAGTGCACAGCTAGGAAAAAGAACGCTGAACAGCAAACACGTCCAGCGCGATCGACGACATTTGGAGTGAAGGTGAAACTGTGTGTTTGTTTGTTTTTTTAAGTAAACTATTCCTTAAATTGAATTTTACATATTTATTCATATATATATATATATATATATATATATATGAAAACAATCGTAATGGAATTTAACCAGAACAAGAGTCTGTCAGCGTTCTGCACTGAGTCTTACCCAGCGTCCCACACGGCTTGTTCTTGTAGATGCAGATGTCATATCTAGAGCACAACAGAACATAAACAAAACCTGAAACAAGCATGCAGAGCAAAGCAAGGGTTAAGACTGTACAATGTCCTGAAGCTCATCTCCCAGACAGGACAATAACAGGAAGTGAGGAACGCTAACGGCACTCTTTCCCAGACACATTCCCGTTCTTTAGATAAAACACGCACGCAAACACAGGCACATACAGTATCAAAGCTGAAGGACTGTTTTCTGTAAATCGCTTGTTGTCCTAAATGACTCCATCCCTGATGCTTGAGTATTTCCATGCTGGACCTCTCCCTTAGGCTTGGCTAAATGCAACAAGATTTCAGACAGCTGTGCTGGTATGTGTGTGTGTGTGTGTGTGTGTGTGTGTGTTTTTGTGTGTCTGTATGAGTGCAGTGATCCAGAGTGGGTTTTTTGCCAAACGCGAGGCTGAGATAAACAGATTCAAACTCCCCTTTGGCACAAATTGAAATATGTGAGAAAACGAATATTTAGTTAACCAGTTAACAGTTCAGCTCCTACCCTGTGTGTGTGTGTGTGTGTGTGTGTGTGTGTGTGTGTGTTGAGTTCTGACCTCGTGATGAGGACGGCCGTGTCGTGAGGCGCGATGCCGTTCTCGGGGATGGCGTTGCCATGACCGTTGCTCTGCTGGATGGATTTCTGCCACTTACAGAAACTGTCTAAAGACTTCCCCGCATGGTGGTTGATCTCCAGAGTCGGCTGTGGAGAAAACGAAAAGAACGCAAAGCACAGAAGATGTGATAACTGACCCTGACACAATTTCTGGAAATCTTGAAAATATTCCAACCGGTGGTCAGTCATTAAAACTTGCTCACTGGATATTTATCAAGAAAACGGAGCCTATGATATGTGATAACGCTGCTGTAAAAACGTGTGACGTTCCACCTGGTTTAAAAAGCTACATACATTCATAACGCTTTAAATGAAGGTTCACGTATCTGACATTATTTATTAGTTAACATGAACAAACTACAAATTTCAACATTAATAAACCCTCAGTAACATCGCGAACACGTTAATTAACACATTTATGTTATGTTATGTTTTTGTTTTTAATGATTAATACAATCAAATGATATCTTGATACATATCAGTGTCTTCAAATACCATGATATTTTTGCCATATCGTACTCCCCTTTATGAATCACAGCGTACGTTGGCATTAATGATAGCTGACTGAAAAAAGGCATCTTGGCAAATAAAAATATCTTGAATATATGAATATTCAGCTCTTTATTTAAGCAATATCGCACCAGCAAGAGTGCTGTTATGTTATGTGAGTTATGTAGTCTTTTTTATTGGGACTGTTTCTACAAATGGAATTGTTATGTCATGAACATGGACAAGCGGAGAGATACACGCAATGAAACGTCCCAGTGCGGTTGTACTAAATATAAGCACTCCTCGTCCAATCACATTAGTGGACTGGAATTACATGATGCACGATAGATTGTTTTATAACAAATCTAAAATTATTAAGCTTACTCCTAGACATTTTTTTTTCTCACTTCAAGCTTGAAGTCGTCTTACTCTATCAAGCTTTTATTTCTGGAAAAAAAAAAGCAAAATCATCTGCCGTTAGAATAATTAGAATCGTTTTAGGCTTAAAATCAGAAAATATGTCTAGAAATGAACTTAATGGTCTTATATTTGTTATACAGTTCTCTCTAATTTTTTTCTTTTTATAAATGTCCACCTTTGCAGGTATTATTTATGCATTGCGTTAGCATCATTTCATCCGGTGTGACACGGCAGATGTAGGTTGCATGTGAGAATAATGGAATCAGTCATTTCTACTGAACACAGTCCTGATATGAGAAATGTGTGAGGATTTTCCTTTAGAGAAAATGAGAACTCTATCTGCGATATAAGAAATGATATGACCAGACCAGGAACTTCACACAGCTGCAGATACATAATATTATATTAAAGTCAATGCTGTATATTTAGCTCGTGACATTATCATATCTAAACAGTCATGAATGGGTCATGACATTTCTGTCTTTGGCTTTAAAAACATTAACACGTTCACAGCTCTCTCTCTCTCTCTCTCTCTCTCTCTCTCTCTCTCTCTCTCTCTCTCTCTCTCTCTCTCTCTCTCTCTCTC
>JAQQZX010000040.1:2347116-2395641 GCA_030068355.1 Notoglanidium maculatum
AGAGTGTGAGAGAGAGAGAGAGAGAGACAGAGTGTGAGAGAGAGAGAGAGACAGAGTGTGAGAGAGAGAGAGAGAGACAGAGTGTGAGAGAGAGAGAGAGAGAGAGAGAGCGAGAGAGAACAGCTTCAGCACAGCCCAGCCTGTCATCCTGTCGCCATACGTAAATGCCTTAATGCATTTATTCATCGGTTTTTACGCACATCCCAATCAACAGCGACTGCAGTCACGAGTGCACGGCCGTATGGCAGAACAGCAAACACACGAGACTCTCAGCACAGGAAGGACACTAAATCCACGAATTAACAAACAAGAAGCTCTTTGAGTGAGGCATAAACACCAGGGAATGTATCGGTTAAGCTAATCCAAGTCCGAGTTCTTTTTTCGATGAGTTTGTCCCATGGAGTGCCTGCTGATCACGACACTTTCAAGAAGGATTTGAAACGCTCTACTACACAATTGCTGGTCCTTAATCTCATGTCCAAGTCTCATTAATGTATAATTAATAGCTACATAGCTTTCATTAGTCCTTTGCGGAAGAACCACATATAGGTGTGATGGTCAGGTAACAGTGATAGTGAACTAGGGTGAAGGGGTGGGGTTCGGTATCACTTCGCTGCCTAAGAAATGCGCGTCCATGAATATCGGGGGCGGAGCCTCTGAAGGAGCGCTGAAGGAAGGTGTGTATTTGTTGTTGTATTTGTATATGTTTGAACATATCATAAATCTTCCAGCACTCCCTGTAATCAAAATGAATTGAATCTTGACGTTGATTAGTCATCCTAACGCTATCTACAATGTTATTTCTAGCAATCAGTACTGGCAATTTGACTGCACATTATTATTCAAAACATGTTTCATTATTCAATCCTTCATGGAACTGAATTATGGTGCTTGTGTGTGTGATTTACCTGGTCCTCCATCAGCAGGATCAGTCGAGTCACCACAATGTTCACTGCGTTCCCCAGGCTAGAATCCTGGAACAGTTTGGCAACCTGACCTCCAGGGAAACAAGAAAAGACCAGTCTTTAAAAAGAGCCATCTGTCTGTCTCGCGTTCTCGCTTGCTGTCTCTCCTTTTCTCTCCATCTCTCTCTCTTTACACCTCTGTAATATGTAAAGGTCGCTGCCTGCCCTCGCTGTAAAATCTGCCGCTTGAAGCTTTTTACAGTCTGTTATAAAAACTGCATCATTATAGTTCACAATGTAGCAGACCTCGACTTTAACAAGACATTTCAAATGTTTCTGCTCTGACACGCATTCAAATCAGCTCATCACCTGGTCAATCATAAAACGGTGTAGTGGATACAATTAAGGTCTGAATAAGATAAACAGCGTCCTTTCAAAAAAAGAGATTTTATTAGCTGCTAAATTCAAATATCGCTGCTATGGATGCTGCCACGGGGATACCCAAAAGGAGCTCAAAAATCGTTCTCGCTCTTGCTTCAGTGTTTAACCTGACCTGGATATTGCCGATTTGTAGCTGCTGCCGCAATCATAAAGATTGTCATCCCAGGACTCTTATTCACAATCTGTTCCAACTGAACCTGTGAACACACTCAGCAGTTTCTCTTTACACCTCTTTACTGTAATTTATACTTGCACTATCCACTGTAACCCAGAAGAAGATGGCTTCCATTTGGAGTCTGGTTCCTCTCAAGGTTTCTTCTGTATGTCACCTTAGGAAGTTTATTCTCACCGCTGTCGCCTCTGCGGCTTATTTGACTTAGACCTAAGTCGGTAAAGGATCACCAAATCTAGTTAGTTTTCATGAACCAGGAGATTTTAAACTTACAACATTCATGACAGCCAGAATGTACTGCTCGATGTCACGCCGCCCGTGGTACGACACCATCATCTTATCAGCCACCACCAGTGTCTCTACGTAGCGCTCGCGGCTAACCGAGCGCTTCAGTGGCAGCTGGCCACGGCCCATCTGGTTGGGCGGTTTAATCGTTCTCTGCCACCAATCGATGCTTTTGCTTGGTTTCTCATCTGAAACAAAGAAACATTCTTTACTCTGTAAGGCTGACAGCAACAATAGCTACGCTGAGTTTCTTAAACAGCATCATGTCAATAATCGGACTTAACGTTCTTATCATTTTTCAACATTTCCAGGAACTGATATCTTACCGATGACTCCACAGGACTGGTCCATGTAGAGATGCCGTAGAGACGATCTCTTGTACACCACATGGGGGCGCGCTTCTTTCCCATCCACATGCGTTTGGTTTTCAGCAGAAACCAAAGGTTCAATGAGGTATTCCTCTCCACCAGCCACGATCACCCCCTGCTGCAAGAGACAAGGGGTCAAACATTAACCCTGCGAATGAACCCCATATAAATGAGACACGTCTTGAAGATGGACCTCTTATAAGCTTCACGTCCCCTCTGTTACGTCACGCCTGTAAAAAATGCTCTAATACCAACATTTGATACCAGTTGATACTGTGTGATGCGACCGTAGTGTACGTTGTCGCGCTAATGAACAGATGAATTGACAGCAATCGGGATGTATTTCACGGTTCAATTAAGCAAGTAGCAAAGCACACTGTGAAACTATCACACAGGAACTTCCTAGAAGCACACATTACCTGCTAAAACATCTCAAAAATAAATCTGAGCAAGAGGAACTCATTGCTAGCAGAATTCAATGACAACAAACGCTAGCTAGGAGAGAAAAAAGTGTGGGAAAAAAATTCAATTCAACGTAACTGACATAGCTAGTTAATACACTTTGTGTAAAATCAACACAAAGAACCTAATAAACAAGAGTCTAGTAGCCCATGGGCATGAAGATACACATGTGTGCTTTTCATAGCCATTATTTAAACCAGGAGAACATAAAGAGAGCTAAATGACAGGTCACATGATGCTCCCGATTGATTAACACTGTGTAGCTTGTCTATTTTGGTTATGGTATCAGTATCAAGTACCAAAAAACATGTACTTGTACACATACACGGTCAAAATAATTGTTCGATGCATTCCTAGGGGTGGGTAATATAACAAAAATAACAATAATTGTACTCTCATTATATGTCATATTGCAAAATCCTGCAATGTAGTAAGACATTTTACAGAACACCATTTGTATTACTGAAGATGTTTAACGATGTTTTAGCGTCTAAAAAATAAATACAAATAGACAAATGAAAGAAAAAAAATATGTAAAAAGGACATTTACAATTTTAAAGATATAAAACAGTACAAAATATTAACAAGCAATTCTAATGAATTTGTAACGAGAATGTATAAAGCTGTAAAATGGTACCATTTTACAATTTTAGAGATTTAAAACAGCACAAATCTTTAAATTAACTGCTTCCTGTCAGTGTATGTGAAAATAAAATGAATAAAAACGTTCACAAACTGCACAAAACTAACAACTCAGTGGTCAGTTTTGGGGGGAAAAATGTAAAAAGGGAACCTTTTTAGCAACAGTACACAATTTTAACAACATCTAGTTGTCAAAAAGAACAACTTCACAATAGTCTGTAACTTTAAAAAAGGGTCACTATACCCACGATATCTCAAAAAAAAGTGTATTGTGACATAATTAACCGCAATATCAGTATTTTATCAACCATATTCAAGCTAAGGCCGCTTCCACCAATCCTGTGGATTCCCAAGACACTGTGTCAGTAGTAGCTGGTGTCTCTCCTTCAGTCCCTCATTAAGAGCTGAAAGTGGATCTAAGTGCATGTAAATAAGCAGGCATTAGTCTTGGCTCTGTACGCTCTTGTTTACGCAGGTGCGTTGCTGGCGCGGGCCGGTAATGAGCATGCCACAGCACGCTGCTCGAAACCAAATCCATCATTAGGATCCAAAACACCTGTTTGTGGAATGGGGTAATAAATCAGCTGGCACTGGGAACCAAGCCGCAGAAACAGCTGTATGTATCACATCCCCCCCCAGAAAAGTGCTCTCTCTATCTCTCCTTTACAAGAGAAGGAGGAAGATGGAAAAGATCATCATATCATCCTGCAGTGATGGCTGCAGACTCGAGCCTAGGAGGGTCGGTAACTAATACCACATGTCCTTAATACCACATAAAAAACTGAGAAGAATAAGCGCCCTTGTGTTGTCAGGCTGATGAAGCTGTGCTGCTGACAATCTGAACTGACATCTTGAGTGATTCCAACATGAAAAGTGCTGGTCATGTCTCATGTTGTTGTATGTCTGCTTGGTCGTTAGCGCTAGGCTAGCATTTCATAAAGAGAGAAAAAGCTACACCGCAGAATTTAACTTGATGTAAGCAAACGTCTGCAAGGTGCATCCTTTCATTCATAAATAGAAATGTCCGAGTGTCTTTGAGTCCACTTGGAAAGTCTTTAAACAGGAAGAAGGAAGTCAATGGGATTGATATATGCACACGCATACAGGGAGCCTATATAGCAAACTAGCTAGCAACCTGACAGGATTTCTGAGAGGATTTTTCTGTCACTGCTAACAGCAGTAAGCTATTTAGCTAACTAGACAAGTCATTTTCTGAAATCAATTTTCATTACTAAATGTAGCCAGCCAGTTAAAATCAGCTAAAGAGACAGGCTGGAGGATATTTCAGTCATTTTAACAAATGTTTAGTCTAAACTCCTAATGCTAGACAGCTATGCTAAGCAGGGATTTTTCAGAAAAATCAAGGATATGCTAACGCTGGCTAACACGAGTTACACAGAGAGGATTTCTAAGGGATTTAAAAGTCATTCAGAAATGTTTGCTAATTCTATACAGCTATCTAATATGCTATATAGAATTTATGACTGAATATTCACACTTGTTTACAATCTTCCTTGCAAATGCGGGACAGCTAGCTGACATGAGCTACACAGGGAGAAAATCTTATCCACGAATGTGTCTAGTCATGCCTGTTAATGCTGGACAATTTCATGTCATGTTCACAAATGTTAAATCATTTTAAATGCTAAAGCTGGGTGGCTAGCTAACGTGATCGATACAGAGAGTTTCTGAGGAACTTTTAATCATATTCACAAATCGATCTTTACTGCTAATGCTAATCTTTATTGCTAATGCTAGACATGATTAAGAGGATTTAGCTTTAAGAGCATTTTAAGTAGGCTTAAAATCAAATTTTCATCTCTTAATTATCTAAATTGCGAAGGTTTATCTGTAGTCAGTGTCATATAAGGAGGCACCACTAGATGGAGCCTATAGGTTTTATATCGCCCCCTTTTGGTCACAAAAAGCTATTATTCCAGTCTCCATAAAACCGAAGGCCGACTGAACGAATTGTAAAGCACACATATTAAGCGTCAAAAATTTAAATAATTTTAATATAATGATGCCTCAAAAACATATTGATAAAATAAAGGGCAGATCAATAAAAATCCTTAATTTTAAGTCATCTTTACAAATAGTCAATATTCATTGCTAACTTCCCAGCTAGTTAATATCAGAATATCAAATGAGAGACTTGTTAAAATATATTGATTTTTATGCTTATGTTAGCTAACAAGACTTAACTAGAAAGATTTTTCATAGCATTTAAAATCTTTGCTGCTAATGCCTGACAGCTAGCTAGCATGAGCTATATGACACGACTGCATTTGTGAGGTATTTTGTTATGTGAAATGTACAAATTTTACAATTCTAATGCTATAACAAATGTCAGACAGCGATCCAACGTGAGCTAGTCAAACAGAAGTCTTTCATATACTAAAAGAAAAAGTCTTTTTCACGGCTAAATCTAGCCAATTAGTTAATATTTTCACCGCTAATGCTAGTAAGCTAGCTAACATGATCTAATCAGTCTGAATTTCTGAGGGAGTTTTAGGTCATAGTCATATTTAATTGTCCACAACCAAGCTAGCTGGCTAATGTAATCGTATTTGGCAGGATGTCGAAGAAAACCCGCGATCCGCTCTCTGCATACAGAGTCTCAATAAAACAAATGAGCTGTGCTAGAGCTGGGAAAACGCCGATGTGGAAAGTTGTGAAGTGCCGAGTGCCCCTGGGACCGGATTTGGAAACATTAAGTGATGCTTTAGTTTTTAAACACACTCGGCACACATGGTTCAAAGCTAAGTACCAATTATTAGGTACTTCAGGAGCCGTGTGGTTTGTTACGGTAGATCCCAAACTGTAGTGTGCGGGGTTTGAGTCATACCAGGTGGGGAGGTCGCAAATCATGATCGCTTAGCAAGGAGTCAGGTGTGTCCTCGAAACTGTATACTCAACGGAAGGGTAATTTTAGGTTCCCCTAGGGCTATAAGAAGACAGGAAACTGAACTCCAGGTTTTAGACACATCCTATTTAAGGAGCAAAAATGTCAAGAGATCAAATGTTTCAGTTTAAACCAGTCAAATTGGCTTTTGTGTATTTTTTCATTTGCTATTTGGCTTTTTTTTACTTTTTAAAAATTTGAACCAAAAAAAACCCCCCCTAACAACACCTAGCATAAAGGCCAGTCAGAGAAGAGAGGGACTAATCCTGGCGCAACAAGCGGTGGCCTTATTTTTTCATTCTAGTTCAGGGTGTGGTGTATTTGGAGGATATCCTGGAACACCGGGGGCAAGGAAATTGGTAGGAATTGGCAGCTGACCAAATTGGGGAGAAAATGGTCTAAAAGTTGAACGTAAGTCAGTTTAAGACAAGCAACTGAATGGTGCAGGACTTATTATTGATAAGTCACAGTGGATTAGCTTGTGTTATTATAATGATATGTGATAGCACAAGTGCTTGATGACTGAATATTTTTACAAACATACTGCAAGATTGCAGGGATTCCAAGATCTTACCAGGCCATTGCAGTTACTGAGGGCCACAGTGCTAGACTGGGGTTGGTACTGCAGATGCCCCACATACTGGCAGCCGGATGAGTAGGGGTGACTCCACGCCAGTCTGCCCTTCCTCCAGTACTCGACGCGGAACTTGCGGGACAGCAGGCCGCTCTGCAGCGTGAGGTTCAGGAAGAGGCTTGTGCTTGGTGTGGACAGCTGGTAGTAAAGCTGCGGCTCAGGAATCTCCTGTTTTGTCTCGGTGCTCCGCCGATGGCGTCTGTGCCTGTCTGAGGCCTGGCCATCGTGCAGCGACTCGCCCCGAGGGCCAACGCGGATCGGGACGGCGATCTCATAGTGAGCCATTTTGGAGAGGAATGCAGCTGGAGTTGAACAATAGCAAATAGGAGATCAGTGGAATAACAGCAGGCGTAAATCCATATGTATAGTTAACCTATTTCTAGATGTTCTCTAATAACAAGCTCAACTTGTGCTGTTCTAGTTCTAGGCACATAATTGTTCTACTTTCCAGAAAACAAATCTTAAAATAAGTGAAAAAATATGAGCCGACAGAACATCGATACATAGGATTTATGATCTTGTTTTGTTTTGTCATAAGCTCATAACATATCCAATATATTTTCACATTCTGAGATCATTTAACCCATGTCAGAAAACTTATTTATAGCTCTGACAGCACTGACACCGGAGACCGCTTGCATAAATGTTAAATAAACAGCTTTTTACAGAAAACTTCACCACATCAGTGATTACATGCACATGTTAAAACCAGTTATTTGGAGTGTCCATCATACAAGTCCCTGTGTAAGATGAAATTAATAAAGCTCTTTCTGAACAGTCAGACTCGAGCGCCTAGAAGGTATGACGAAATCTAAACAGAAATAAAACCTGGGCATCTGAGTGGTGTTTCTGGCATTTGGCACTCTACTTAGCAATTACCAATACAAACTTAACCACATGCGTCAGAGTCCACAGCTAACTGTCCAAAGGTCTGAGAGTTAACTGTTTCCACAGAAACCATGAAATCGTATACTTCCTGCTCTCCAAGGAGTTACTCTATAAATAGTGCATGCTTAGCACCAATGGGTGAAGTCACCTCTGAAACCCCCAGCTGTCCAACTCGTTGCGTTACTTACTGGGTTTAGATGCTAACATGCTATCCACTGGCTCCGGAGTGAAATAAAGACTTTGGCTGGTGAGCACTCGTCAGAGCCAATTTAAAATAAGCCCTGAACAGGACAACCAGAAAATCCCTCTTTCGGGAAGCAGAACAAAATAGACAAAGGCAGAGTGAGCTCTCCAAGGCCTGACTTGTTAAAGCTTTGTCAAATCTCTTGACTTGAAGAGAAAATGAGCGTAGCGTTTGTAGTCTCAGCTCTGGAGCGGTCCAAGATGAAGCTAGCCATGCTGCAGAAGTGGAAAAAATGTCCGAGCCTATATCAGAAACTCTCCAGAGTATCCGATTATTTTTTTATTTCATGCTGTAAATAGTGTTTCGCAGTGAGAATTTTTACAAAGAACCTTAGAAGACATTAGACGGCTAAGCCGTATTGGCGGTAGGGGCACATCTTTATAGTTTGACTTGGTGATATAGAACACTCAGGGGTTAAATTAAGGATTTGGAAAGGGTGAGATCGACAAATTTCATGGAAATATGATTAAAACAACTTTAGGTTTACCTCATTCTGTCCTAAGGGCTTAATTTACCTAACTACGATTGGATGTCCAGACTTAAATTTTCACTGGTTCTTGTTAATATCTGATAGACATATGATGCAGTACCTGAAGCACATGAAGCAAAGGTATAAAAAAAAGACACCAGAGACTGATTTTTATGGTTTTGCTACTCATACTTTGATGAAAATAGCCACAGACTAAGCAAGCGAATTTAATTAGCATAATTCACCTTTTCAAGCACCAAGTCAAAACTACCAAAGAAAACAAAACAATGTCAGTAGTTGAATTTTCTAATTTGGTGTCGGTGCAGGGAATATCACGACATGTATCACAGTCAAATTTTGTTTTCATACATTGTGATTATAATTCACAGGACACCGAAAGAGGAAGCATTTGATTCGAAATGAGTTTAAGAAATAGACAGCGCACGAATTTTAAACAATCTGACACCAATTTCAATAGATAGCAAGCGTCATGACTTCTTCCTCTCAGCATGCGACGCTGTCTTGTTACTGGTTTGTTTCCCTGATGTGTGCACCTGTTCTGTGTTTAGCCCTGATTTACTTTGCGTTCTGACACTGCTGCTGCTTTGTCTCATCGCCTAAACGTATTGTGCATTTTTCTGTTGTTACGCACCTGTCCTGTTTCTGTGTAAATCTCCTTTTTTGGCTTGTTTTGAAGTTGTTTTTTTTTATTATTTCATTTATCATTCATTTTATTATGGACGTTCCCAGTTTATTGTTGCCTACCTGTTCTTTGACTTACGGCCCACAAATCTGAGCATTTGCTAAATAAAGTTCTCACTGCTGTCTTGTCTGTCACTACCATCTGTTCCAGCATTAAACATTTAAAGAAGTAATACAAATATCTCTAAGGCATTTTCACATGTTTTCTAGAGGCTTGGGATAATTGCTAACATCCAGTGTACTCAAATTATTGAATAGAATATTTATTCCTCTGATTGGCTAACAGGGATGCATAATAGTACATTTTCTGACTTGGCTTAACCATTTGCCTAAAGGAATTTATAGAACATAGTAATTGACCATTAATATAGATACAGAAAGTCTTAAATATGTATTGGGGGAAAAACTCCACTTCTTAAGCCTGAGAATTCAATGTCTGCTAATGTCTGAAATAGTAGCGTTTAAAGAGAACTCCAAAATGTTTTGTGCTGTAGTTGTACCCTGTGGTACCCAATATTAGTAACAGGTCTTATTAGGAACTATCCTTCAACATCTGCTTGGTCCAGATGTGCCTCTTTATTGCCTCATTCCTACTTAAACCACTTGAGCAGCCCGTTAATGAGCTTAAAACATAAACCGTAAGAAAGTGATGACATTATCTCACTTTCATGTCACAATTCGTAAAAGGATCATGACTCAGAGCTCATGTTGAAAGCATGTCTCCAGCCTATAATAATCTAACCAGAACAGACCATACTGATCCAATTAGATCTGCTTCCAGGTTTAACGTGCTTTCATTGGGTTTTCAGCACCTCCGTGGTGGGGAGACCAAGCGTGACTGACACTGAGCTCATATCTGACATAATGCTCCTATTGCTTCACTAATTTTATCTTGACGTTCCATTTTGGTCCAAAACAATATTAATTTCTATTTTAAATACATCACCGGACCCCCTTCCCTTCTCTCTGTCATCTGTTCTTCAGTGTAATGAAAGGGAGTAGATGAGATGGGGTAGTGAGGCTCCCCTGAGGGTTAAATACAGTGCAGTGAGCACTGTCATTCTGCGTTATACAAATTACGCCGCCACTCCATATCTGCACACCATGAATTCTAACTGATTTCCTAAAGTTTGCATTAGAAATCCTTTGCAAGTCCAGAAACTTATAGTACCAGACGTTAGTCTGTTCGGTTGCACTAAGTCGTCTAAGTTTTGACAATTATGGAGCACAAATGGTCTTTATACAGTATAAAAAATGTGTGCTATACATAAGAAACTTGTGTTATAGCATCTCTAAACAGTGTTTCCTTCAACAGTTGAAATTACTAAGACAAAACTTTACACTCTGTAATGTTAACAAGAAACCGCAAACTCCTCTATCCTGAAGACTTTCCGGTGTCAGAAAACTTTATCTCTTTATCTCTGAGTTTTCCAACATGCTGACACTTCCAAAAATGCTAAAAAGTAAACAACGCATCAGCAGTCACCCATTTTTGATCCATTTCTGTGGCGCGTCTGCTACACAGATCCTTAAAGGTCCACTGTGTAGGATTTTGAGTGTATCTATTGGCAGAGATGGCGTATATATTCCATAATAGATTTGTGGAATCATCATTAGTGTAACTACGAATCGTTGTGTTTTCGTAAGCTTAGTATGAGCCCTTTATATCTACACAGGGAGCGGGTCCACCTCTACGGAGCCGCCATGTTGCAGAGCTACAGTAGCCCAGAACGCACAAACCTCCAGAGTGCGCCTTCTGCGTGTCACATTTTTACACGTGGCAGCATGAATCCAGGAGGAAGCACCAGAAGGACGACAAAGAAAAAGAAAGGAAGACGAGGAAGAAGAAAGAAGAAGAATCAGTGTTTGCTGGTGATGGATAACAAGTTTGAGAAGGCAAAATTTTGAAAAATGGAGGATCATATTTATTATTTAGCACGGAAAACGCAAGTGAGTGTGAATCTAAGTACTTGGAAGTACGCTACGGGCACCTGGCGGCCACCGTACGCGTTAATACGCGCTTGGAAAGGGAGGGGTAAGAGAGGGGCATTCAGGGGTTGAATCCTACATAATGGACCTTTAATACAATGTAGTAGAAGTAACACAAATATTAACCTGTATTTTCCAGCTGGTACTACTGACATAGCTGCTGTTCTAGAATATGAATCAACACCTCCTGATCAATCAGAATGAGGAATTTAAGAGCACCGTGTTATAAGATTTAACACAAATAAGAGCCTGGTCAAAAAAATCCCTATCATCTAAAGCATAATATTCATCTCATAGTCAGAATGAAATCATTTTAATTGTACACGAGATCTCAATTCTGTATGCATTTTAATACATTTAGACACATAGTTTACACGGAGCAATTTCCTGAAGCAAAATGAGGTCAAGGGCCACCAGAGAGCAGGAACCCTTCATTTCCACATGATCTTGTGAATTCTACCAATCGAATAAACCAGTCAACTACATAAAAAAAATATATTATCCATTACCATACAACTTCCCCTCGTTAAAAAGACGTTAACACGCACTTAGCTTCCGGACCACCACCACCACCACCACACACCCGTAACACTCTCTTAACTAAACATTCAACTACAATGAGCGGAAAGGCCTCTCCCTGTGCTTATAGGGAAGCCTATTTATTTATAAGAGGCTTTTGATCTTTCCTCTAATCTCCGTGATGAGGCCCAGGGGAGATGCAGGATACCCCCATTATTCTCCCGTAAAGTCAACAGACAGAGAGGCCCATAAAACACTAAAAGCACTCACCTTTGATTCAAACACACTCACTTTAGTTTACGTTACAGGGCCTGAAAGGAAAGAAGCCCTTAATTAAACGGGGAAGTGGAAAATAAACGGAAATTTGATTAGAGGCTCTTTTTGCTGACGAAGGAGTATTAGGCGAGGATCCCGGCCACTCAGTGTGAAAGGAACACATGGGCAGTCTGATAAACTGGCTTATTATAACAAAAAAATAATAATAATAATTCAAAGAAGGTGGTGGGTTCCAACGACAGCTAGTTGGTTTAGCTAGTAAAGCTGTGGAAAAGCCTTATGTAAAAAAAACAATGTCACATAAGCTAGTAGTGAAGGCATGGAAGGCATTAAAAGTCCAAAAGAATGTTCAAAGATTTCATACAACAACGTCAAGAACGTCTTTTACAGCTTCTTAATTGCTAATTGGAAAGACGTTTCTTATGTCATTTTTAAAAATATATTCCTCTGTTCATAGCTTTAAATAAGCTGTAATATTTATTTAGTGGCTGATGGTTAGTTAGTCAGTGACGCCAGAGAAAACGTTTACGTCACATACTGGAAGTTACTTTACGACGATGAATAAAATAATATTATAATCACATCCTATAATAACAGTTATATCGCATTCAATTAAATATGAAATTGTTTACAACTGTTGCCAGGTCCACTAGCATGTTAGCTAGCGGGTAAACCAGTAGCCAAGGAAGTTAGCAACCTAGCTCACTATGATATAGTGTAAACTAGTAGGCAGGGTCACTAGCAGCTTAGCTAACGTCAGATTAACTACAATTTGGTGTTAAATAGTAAGCAAGGAAATTAGCAAACTAGCTAACATCAGGCAGGCTATTATATGTTGTAAAGCAGTAATCAGGGCTATTAGCAATTTAGCTAGCATTAGGGTAACTATTACACAGGGTCACTAGCAAGTTAGGTAAATGTGAAATAGTGTAACACAATAGCCACTAGGTAACATTCAGCAAACCATGTTACAGGGTAAACTTTAGTGTAACATTAAGCTAAATACTATAGTTTATGAATCAGTACTCAAGGTTGTTAGCAAGTTAGCTAACATTAGACTAACTAGGATATAGTGTATATATTGCTAGCTAGGGTCACGAGTGAGAAATCGGAATCTGAGAAAGCGAGACCGAGCTACAGGGTGGGAGTTGGACAAAATGACTAAATTGGGTGCTAATAATTTCGATTTTTAACTGGCTAAAAATATTTCCTGCATATTTATAACACTGCTGAAAATAATTTTTGCGTTTCTCTTCACAGTAAGTACACTTGTCTGGAAAAAGAAAGGAGCTGATCCTAAATCACTACTCTTACTCAGGAACACTTGATGAATATGACTCACTGTTCCTGGAGAAAGCAAGGAAGGCAGCAGCCATCTGTCTGTCTGTCTGTCTGCCTGCCTGCCCTCCCTCCCTCCTTCCCGCTCGCTCTCTCGCTCGCTCTCTCTCTCTCTCTTTCGCTCTCTCTCTCGCTCTCTCTCGCTCTCTCTCAGATGTCCAACAGCTGTATCCAGTCACGGCTGATCCCAGGCTCGTGGAAGAGCGTACGCATATCTGCGTGTCAGGTTTAGAAAGTCTTTCTTTCTTGAACGGAGGCCACCATAACCACAGGACTCCTGTCCACAGCTCCAAACGAGCCTATTCATAACTCCGTGTGCAATCCTGTCTCTGTTTTTGTCCGTCTCGTGGGGAACCATCTCACGCTTAAGTTATAAAACCATGAAATGCCTGTCTGAGCCTTAGGTTACACACACATACTCAGTGCAGCTCTTTATTAACCGCTACATGACACAATGCTGCTAGCATGATGGCTAACCTCATTAGCTATTTAAAGGACAAAGAGCATGGAAGTAAAAACAGAACTCGAATGCCAACTGTGCTCTGTGTCCCCTTACTTGTTTAAATTAGCACAAACCAAATTTTACTTGAAAATGTTTCCCATGATGCAACTTAATGTGTTATTACATGTACGGGATCCAGATGTTATTTCAGAAAATATTATATACTACGCACCCTCGGTTTACACAAGTAATTTTTGACCCGTTCCAGCTACAAAGTAGTCTAAAACATGGACACGTCAATGAAACTGCGTGTTTTGTTAGCAACAAGCTAGCTAGCTAGCATTAGTGGATATGAGTTTATGACATATTTACTTTCTATTGACTATATAGTCAATGTTAGATTTAACCAAATACTATGTCTGTGTTGATTGATACTAAAAAGTAAATATTACTATAAACACATTTAAAGTAATGAATTGATACTTTATGTAAACACAACATCATATATTGAATTTCAAGTAGGAATTCCAAATTGAGGGGGTGTTTTCCATGGTTTTTCCCTAGTCAGATGTTGGACATTCCGAGCTACGAGCTTTAGTCACACCCCCACATCCCCTAACTGCATTGTATAGCTAGATTACATTCTGGACTTTCAATCCAACTTTTTTTGCCGTATATGTTGGATTTCTCATTAATATGACAATAAATGTTGGTGAAAATAAATACAAAGGCGAGAGTCCTTTTTTTTTGTTTTTGCTGAAGATTTTTCTCCTGTTAAACACCATTGTAACTACACTAGCAATAATAATGCCCCCTGTGATGAAAATATAGCATCAACCAACAAATTAGAGGCAGAATCATTACACACATCACATTTCAATATAAACATACTGAATTTGTTTCAGGGTAGACTTTTTTTTTTAGGCCATTTCATAGTCAGTGATGTTCAGTGGAATTTTGCACAGTCAGTGATTTCACATCGCAGGCATCCGGTCTGAATCAATATCACTAGAAGACTGCAAAGTAATTCAGTTTTTGCAACATCAGCTGATAACAAGTGCTTGGCCGACTTTTGATGGGGCGATGTGTCATATTGCAGTTTAATACATAGTATTTCCTGAAGCAGCAACGTGGTGACAGTTGGTCAGAAAGCTCGATAAGATTGTACGACTCTTTTACAGTTTGGTTTGTGAGTTAGCAATCAGCCACAAAGATACACAAGGTGGAGATTTTCATTTCATGACCGATCCTTTAGTCCCGCTGTCCCAGATATTAAAATAGATTAATGTGTATGCTGACTTCTCGAACAAAAAAAAGTGAAAATTTTAATAATGATGATAACACTGTATTACTATGTACTATTTTTTACACCATTTATGCCATTTTATTTGTTTGTAAATAAATGAGATAGTGTTGTTTCCAACAAAAACGCATTACCTTGACCCTCCTGAGCAGATGCGCTTGTTCCCACTCCAGCGGTTACCATGGCAATGACCCCAACACAGGCCAAACTCCTCCACACCGTTTCCATGGTTACTACAGCTAGTTTCAGTGCGGTACCCGTCCCTCCGTGCCAACATGTCTTCTGCCTGGTTCGCCCCACCGCTCACCAGAGTGACGCACTGAATTCTGGGGCCATGACAGCAGCAGCTCCGGGCACGAATGTGTGAGTGCGGGTATGTGTGTGTGTGTGCGTGTCTGTTTGAGGAGGCAAGTTGAATGTGTTCGACTTCCAGGCAGCCCAGCAAGACACGTGACTTGTCAGTATGTCCACTTCCCACAGCCAGGGAGAGAAATCAGTAGTGCTGAGGACACTGAAGAAAAGACAAACAAGGCCACAATCAGCACCAATACACTGCATAGCACTACAGGTAGATATACCAGCATGAGCATGGCTAAACCGTTAAACAGCATGGGTAAAGTCATTTGGTTATAATTTTGGCCTATTGAAAAGCACCACCAATTTTGGACCACTGAGCAAAGCCCTAAACGCTCTCTCTAACAACATAAACCACAACTTGCTGGTAAAAAAAAAAATCCTCTATATCCTAAGGGAAAGATTTGCAAGATTTTTTCTTTAGTATGGAGAAACTCCAGGAAGCGTTCTTGTCTATCGTCTCCTGCCAAAACCAAACCAAAACCAAATATTGGCCTCATCCAGTGCAAATCAATCATAATTACCACAAACATCCTTAACAGATATATGTCCGGAAATCTTATCCCGTCCGAATAGTGCTTAAAGTAAAGAGTTTCACTGAACAGTTACTCAATCCTGACCAGGATAAAGAGGTTACTGAAGATAGGAGCTAGAGGAATACAATCCACAACTGCCCTGGTGTATGAATAGCTAAATTCTTCATAGCTGGCCTTTGACTAGGGATTTAGAAACAGTGTCAATGAAAGCATTCTAGATACTTCCTAACAATCACACCAAAGTCTCAACAAGGTAAACCACACCACCTAAAGGGGCTATTAATGAAAATTGGCCAATTTGAGAAACTCCACAAGGGGCCTTACAATTCCCAACACACAGTCTAAAGGTTCTTTGGAGAACCAGAAAAAGGGACTTTATGAAGGGAGACAGGGAGGAGGCCTTCAGCTTGTTACCACACATCTCACAACCACCCACTCCTCCACAACTCTCAATGGCTACTCTGCACCGTCTCCACCATTTGGACAGTCGTCTCAAGAATACTGTAGTCCATTTATCATCAGCATCAGTGTCAATGCGGCTAGGAGTACCATCATACATCCATAGAGACCTGAAGGCTTGTACTGGCCTTAATGACAATATTTAAAGTTATGAAAACTTTGGAAAGGCTGATTTTCCCCTGACCTATAGTTAATTAGAACCTGTGTAGTTTGTACCTCAACCCCATTTTGTTGCGGATAATGCAAGAAGGCCTGCCGTCACCTGAATATAACTGGCTGCCATGTGGGAATAATGCTTTATCCACTGATTTCAACACTATCCAGTCACAACTGTTAGGTAAAACTAGGTGAAATGCAGGTGTGTGCCCGTAGGATTTCAGGGATCAAAGGCTACCTGTGTAGCTCTCTGTAATTTGTGAGAATTCAAAACTGTCAGTCTGAACGGGTAGTGATTACAGGTGCTCCCCAGATGAACATACTTTCTCTCTTCCTGTTTAGCCTCCACACATCAGAACTTGAAAGCTATGTCACCTGTAGAAGTTCTCAGGTTATTCTGCTGTCCTCAATTTAAGATGACGCGTAGGATTTGTGGACAAGTGACCTGGTGGCTTAGAGGTTAAGCTCTTCTGCCAATGATTGGAAGGTTGTGAGTTCAAAGCTCAGCATTGTCAAGCTACCACAAGACCTGTTCTTTAAAGCTCGAGGCAAAACGTTGGCGTAAAAAGGGACAGCTTTGTGAAGTTATGTAAAAAGAACCGTCTGCATATTATGGTAGCCATGACCAGCAAACTGGTGGTGAGCTTCAGAATAAGAGGACCCCCTCCAACATTTATCTGCATTCACATCAACATACCAAACATGGTGGCTCTGTGCTTAAGGCTTTGGTCTCCTAATGGGATGACTGTAAGTTCAAAACCCTAAACTATGACCACTGTTGGATCCTGGAGCAAGGCTTTTAACCCTCACCTGTTCAGTTTTATCAAGTCACATTTGTAAGTTGCTTTGGATAAAATTGTCTACCAAAAGAGTTGCTACAAATGCACACCTGAAAAATACAATCAGTATTGAGGCCATCTACAGAAACAAGCAGAACCTTCAATTCATTTGAGGAGGCTCAGGTCTTTTAAAATATGTTGTACATTGCTCCATGAATTCCACTTGCTTGTGGTGTAATAAGAAGTGGAGAGGCCAACATATTACACTTATTTGATCAAGAGGGTGTAAACTTGGTCTGATCTTATGCTGGGATCAGACTACATGATACTTTTGTCTTTCACAATGGTCACCATGTCATATTAGGCCATCATAGTGCCATAAATTCTTGCTGGGTCTTGGTGGTGAGACTGGTAACACTACAAGTTTGACCCTGACCAATCATCGTTCACGTCCTTAAGTGCCGTTGGGAGGAAGGTCAAGAGATTTTCAATCATGGCTACAGAAGGAATATCAAGGAACAAGTTGGAGGAGTTGTCATACTAGGCAAGAAAATACAAAAAAAAAAATTCTGATATGATAGACTTTTTGTCTGGGCACCATGGGACGTCCCAGATGCCACACTGCTTGTCTTCAATTACGTCACACTATAAGTTCCGTTCCTCGTTCCCAACAGTTATATTTGGGCCTGATGCTGGACATTTGTAGGCCATGACAAAATCGGGCTGAATTTACATAGTCGTGTAGCATTAAACTCACTAGAAGTGATGCTAGAAAGCAGACCTGTGTCCAAACTGATGGCCATCATGGACAATGTCTCCCACTCTGTCACATCATTTCAGGCTCCGTCTCCTCTCCACCAACAGAGGTTCCTGTCCTATGAATACTGAACACTTACACGCCTCTTCCTTTTTGGACAGTATAATAAGGCAATGTGTTTTAAAAAGATTCCTGCACATGGAGCCTCAAACGTCTCTCGACTGGAACACATTACACAATGCTATCAGATAGTTTGCCTCGTCTTTGGTAATCCGGACTTGGACAATCGCCATATCATAATAGAGATTTACGCTGCAGTCACATGTGATATAACAAAACAAAGCAATTTCCCCTACAGGATCAATAAAGTATCTACTTTGTCTATCTGTATCTATATATCATTTTTACCTTTCCCTCTGTACCAGCTGCCAAAAGCCTACTACTATTCTCCACCTCTCTCTCTCAGTCTTTTTTTCACTTTCAATTTTTCTCCTTCTTGGACATTTTTTTCCCTGTCTCGCTTCTCCTCTACTCCATCCTTCTTTTCTCACAGTTTGAAGGAGGGCAGAATGAGAGCATGGATGGAGTGAAGGAAAGAGAAAAAGAGAGGAGAGATAAAGAAAGACATGGAGACAGAGAAAGAAAGACAGAGAAAGAATATAGAAACCCAGATGGCTGGCAGAGAACCAAGTGCAACCAAAGGTAATCAGGAGCAGATGGGAAACAATTTGGAAATAGGATTGAAGGAGCAAGTTGCCCTGTGATGTGAAAATAAAGAAGGGAGAAAACTAGAAGGAGAGAGATGGAGCAAAGCTCAAGGGAACAAATACAGGGAAAGAAAGGAAGAGAAAGAGTATTTATGCACTCTTTCATCAAGCTGGGAGAACCATTCCTGATGAGCAACATATAGTCCAAACAATGTGATGTGTGTGTGTGTGTGTGTGTGTGTGTGTGTGTGTGTGTGTGTATTCCCATGCCTTTGCACCTCCAAGCCCAGAATAAATAAACCTTTTTTCTCTGTGATTTGTCTCTGCTTTGGGAAAAAGCGTTGTTTTGGAAAGTTATTTGAAACTCCTGCACGGTGCTGTGCTCAGCTGCCTTGCCGTGTTAACATGTCTCGCTTTAAAATACTGCCTTCAGTGTTCCAACTTACCGAACCCGGCTTACAAAGATCCCTTTCTCACCTCACATGAAGGAAAAAAAACATCTCCCTTTATCTTCAAAGCACAATATAACACTGAGTGTTCGGGCTTTAACTGAGGATGTGTGTGTGTGTGTGTGTAGGGGCCGGTGTAGGGGGCGAGTTTGCGGTGGAAAAGAGGTGGATGCAGGTTTAAGGTTGCCCTCATTTCCTTTGAGTGCAAGTCAAATGGCCCCAGTTCAGCAGGGAGTCTTAAAACACTAAGACGTCTTTGTCCCCCCCTCCACCCCCGATGCTATACCAACTACAAATGCTGAAGGACTGCAGTGGGCCCCTCTCTGCTCTCTCTTCTCTTTCTCCTCTTCTTTGCTCTATCCAAACTCCAAGGGCTTTTCCTGAGACTTGCCATTTGGCACAAGTCCCTTTGGTTTCATTTCTTCTTGTTAGAGACTTGTTTTATTGTGCGCGTGTAAGACTCACTGTAAGATATCCAGTGGTTCTTATTAAGGCATTTATTTTCTCATCTCGTTTCCTGCAAACAAAGGCCCCTCTAATCAGACCCTTCCCCTACCCTAGAGATGTAAGAGAGGTTTAATAGCACTCATTTGCTCATACATCCACGCAGTTATTTAAAAAAAAAAACCCACTTCATAACAGAAATCAAAGGTTGAAATATTAACCATCGCTTAGATCAGCTGCTAATTGTAGCTAAATAGATAAGAACCATTGTAGCTAGTTCTAAGAACTCCAGTTAGTAAACGACAACTGCTAACAATAGTGTTTAGCTAGCAAAAAATGTTTTTGATTTGAAACAGCACTGGTTCAAATGCTTTTAATTTGAACCACTGTGTTTCTGATCTAGACTACAAAGCTTTGAATACAGGCATCTGCTTAATGCTGTAAATGTAACAGAACTTAGTTCAACTAAAAATAGCATTTAGTATCTAATTAATGCTAACATTAAACAGACAACTGGAGTTAGAGTTTAGCGATCAGCAAAGGCTAGTTCAACTGAGGACTGTCAACAATGCATTGGCGCTAACATTAACTCATTGCTCATTAACTAGCAACTAGCTAGTTTAACTAAGAACCAATTTGCTAGCAGTTACTGTATAGCTAATGTTTAGCTACAAAACTCATCTATAGCTACCAGTAAATTATACATTTAAAAAGGTTAAATTGAGTATTTAGCCATGAACCAGTGCTTTTTTTAGGGGTTTTCTTTTTCATGTCAGTGAGACATTTTCAAATAATCCTGGAAAGGAAACATCTGACCCTACATCAGAAAAGCACTTTTCCTCATCACTGGTGAAGTACCATCAAGGGTACTTATTTTGGACCTTTAGTACGTATCTTTCATAACGCTGCAATCCAATTGCACTTGGAATGTTTCGAGACGATTGTCAAGAAAACACGTTCCGGTGCTTCAGCTCGGAAAAACACGTATGCAAATAGGCGAGATCATATTTGTATGGCTTGTCTGTAGATTTGGTAAATATATAAAGAATTATATGTACATGTATTATTTCTGCGATGAGAAATGATGTACGAGACACAAGTGTCACCTTTTCACAGCATAAACGCTACATATATCATGTTTTATCGAATAGAAAAAGACGCAAAGGGAGATCTCTTCACTCAGGCAAGGTGGATGTTACCCGAGTTCCCAACTGGGAATTCCAAGTTAACTGACCGTTCCATTGCACTTTTCCATGTCAAAGGTTGGTTTTTTTCCCCCCCAAGTACAACGGATTGCATCCGGATACAATACTGTGACGAATCATTAAGATAAAACTTTAAATGAGTCATCATCAGACAAAGGTTCAGTCTCAAATATCAGTAATGTGAAAAGCACATCATTTCCTCGTATTTAATCTGAAGCAGGAGAAGGTCAGTGGCTACTTTGATAAAAACTGTCCAAGCCCAAAGGCATCAAATATTGGTGGACTTCACTAATCAAACCCATACGACACTGCTCATTGCACAGGAGTCTCTAAAGGATGTGAATCCCTCTTTCTCTCTCTCTCTCTCTCGTCTGCACACACAATTAAGCTCCGTCTCTCCAGTTTTTCATTTTCATTGTGCTGAAATCCTGTCTCCCAGTCTTATTCTACCACAACACGCTCCTGGCAACGAAATAGATCTGGACATTTCTGCGCTTTTCCAGGAATTTCTGTCCTTCATTTCCCTATTTGGACAACATATCACAGAGCGTCGAGCCAACAACGAGGAAAGAGGTATTAAGTGGAGAACGGCCAGAGGCCACTGGCGTCCACGAACACACAAACCTTATCCGCAGACAACGTGCTCGGGTCTCCAGGAACGAGGAGATCTGAGCGTGGAGCAAGCCAGAAACAGATGAGGTGATAACGTTAATGCCGAGAACAAAGGCTGGGCTAAATCGACCTCGGGGTCTCTCCAGTCTCCGCAAATAAACACAGCCTACACGGGAGAACACGAAGCGTTCATGGCCACTGATGCAAGCTTGGCTAAAATGGCTCATGACGCAACATTTGATGAACTCAATCAACCATAGATAAGTCAACACACTCTGGCATCTGGGAACCGAGTTGGTGAACAGACGTAAGCTGGACAGAATTAGCTTGCTTTGCTTTGACATTCTAGGATTTTTTTTTTTCCTCCAAAATGCAACCCAGTGAGTCTGCCTGCTCAGCCATCCATGTGACTAAAGAGAGAGAGAGAGAGAGAGAGTATCACGGGATTTCTCTGCAAATCTTCTGATTGCCGAAGATTTATGTTAGTCATAAACGCCACCCGACTTGTCATGCAACTTTACAGCCACCAAGTTCAAAGGTTATATGAGCAGTGATCCACAGTTAACAGCCTCCTAAATGTCAAGCGGTGCTGTGCGTCAGGTCAAGTCCAGCTCGGTATGATAATAACATGATAATCACAACCACAGGTCACAAACAGGAAGCGTGCGACTAGGGCTTGTGTCATACTGATTTTTCCTTTCAACTAAAAAAAACTATTTCGATCATTACAATAATTTGTTTGCCAGATTGCGGAATTTTTCAGTTGCACAAGATTCTCAATTACGATCATAGCCAATGGTCATGGCGCATGCTTGAAAAGGTGTGACAAGCTATTACACACTTATAGGCTAAGTGCCCATATAGTGAACTACATAAGTGTAGAAGCTACTCCTTCTTTCAGATGCATATTCTCTGTATTAGGAAGCTATACGACAGCTATTAGCCGGCGTCCTGAGGAAACTCTGAACATATCAGTCTTCTCTTGGATGATTTCACTAGTTAGCATTTGGACTAATAATGCAACCAATGTCATTTGGTTAGCTAGGTATTTGCAGTGAGCAATGTCAGTAAGCGTAAATCTGATCTGATCTGCCAACAATTTCCAATCTGGAGTATTTGCATTTCATCTGTATTCGATGTCCAATATCCAACTGTTGTTAACATTCCAAGGTTAATTTAGCTAACAATAAACTGCGAGCTGTAATTTATGGTAAACTCTTGGAATTTCTAACTTTCTGCTACTATCTTTAGTGGTCACACGAACTGAGGTTAAATATGTGTTCAAGGTTCAACTGTTACTCGTGGATACGATTTTTGGATAACTTGTCAATAATTAGGTGTAGCTAACGTGTTATTGAAGCTAGCTAACATTCAAACTGTAAACTGTAGCCGGTTAAGCGTAAGTACAGCTTGCTAAATATAACTCTGTAATCAAATGAAAATGTTATAGATTACAAAATATTTCTTTATTCTGATTTATGATAATTCGAGTCAACTTGAAATACAAGCTGCACATGCTACATATGTACAGAAATAGATGAATGAATAATAAATAAGTTTTCTTTAGGGCATCGCAAGGCCATTGATAAAATCAAGCATATTTTGAGGGGCAAAATGACACCATATTGTTCTCACCTCCACTTCTGTATCATGGAAAACAAGTGAAACGGGAAAAGCAACATCAAGAGCTTTTATTCCTGTCATCACACTGGACCCTTTCATCAAACTATTTTTGAGACAGTAAGTCACATTGTCATTTACGCAACATTCAACAAGACAAATGCATACAATACATACATACAGCTGTCTTTCACATTGTCATTTACGCAACACTCAAGAAGACAAATGCATACAATACATACATACAGCTGTCTTTGAAGGTGTTTTCTACTGCCCCAGAAACAGCATTTGAAAATCTTCTAGGGTTGACAAGCTTTGTCGTTGAGATATTCTTGAAAAAACAGATAAGAGTACTTAAAAAAAAGGGACTTTTCCTTTACTTGGAAATCAAATGATGTACCTTGAATCACTTTCCTATCCACATTTTCACATGCAGGATATTAAAAGTACAAAAGGTGTACACTTGAGACCTCCCTCCTCTCGCTGGCACCCACAATCTACAGGTTTATTAAACCTGATAGAAAAATCCCCATCAAATAAACCTCCTCGTACACTGTTAAGGACCACAGTGACGTCACAGTGACAAGTCTAAGGTCAACTCAAAGCTTTAAATGAAACGGTGTGAAGCAGGAAAACTGAACAGTGCTTTTGTGTAGATTTAGAGCATCTCAGGCTAAGATGGAAGATGATACACTTTCAGGTCATGCTTTTTGTTGCTTTTTAGCAGAATGTAATTTTGGAGTGCAGTTGCGCTTTAATTTCCGCAGCTCCCACGTCATGACTGTTTCAGATTTGTCTTCTGTCTCACTCAAATAGCACTGATTTTCTTCTGACCGCTTATGCAAATGGATACAAATCAATATCAATGACAATAACAAAAACAATAATAATTTGCTACAGGAAATTTAACATTGCTACACTTTAAAACTTTAGAGGTTTGCTGGAAAACGTCATGCACTTTTCCTTTTTAGAGCTCAGCACCTAAAAGCTGCTTCCTCGCGTGCTCCAGCTGCAGGCAACTCAAACAACATGCACGATATAACCGCGTTCACCCCACCTGTGTGTGCGAGTTGTGCAGCAGAAGTCTCCTCTCAGTGCCGTGTGTGTGTGTGTGTGTGTGTGTGTGTGTATAAAGTCCCGCGGTCCTCCCGGTTCACTGCCGCATGCTGTAGAGAGCGCACGGCGGAGCGGAGAGCACTGTGGAGCTGCACTGTTTCTCTTTTTCCTCCTTTTCTCTCTCTTTGCTCTTTTTTTTCTGCTTTCAGAAAGAAGGGGGCGAAGAAAAAACGCACACGCGCGCGTGCGCGCGCACACTCAACTCACTCGCTCGCTCGCTCACTCACTCACTCGCGCACCCGCCCGTTGTTGCGTGAGCGCGCGCACGCGCGCCCGGTGCGCAGGAAGTCGCGCGTGCGGCAATAGCGAGCGCCGGCGCTTTGATGGGGGGCCGGAAATGGGCTGAGCTCCTTCACCTGCCACGGAGATCAGATACCCGCCTCTACACCAAACTGCCTCTGTGCATGCAAAATAACACCACATGAGGCTCTTTTTACACTCTGATGTTATACAGTACGTTACCTTCAGTCCTATATATAGTTTACAGCCTATATATCAAGTGGAGTGTGTCACCGGACCACACCGAGAGAGAAAAAGAGCTGGTAAATGTATGGAAAAAAATGGCTGCCATTCCAGGTCATCATTCAAGTAATCCTTACTGCAGAACCAAAAGTCCAGGTTGCGGAGTGTAACCTGATCCAACTCCTCCTTCATGGTGGTCTAACCAAAGGAAAAGGAGGTGGAGGTGGTCTAACCAAAAGTCCATAAGGTTGATCCAGCCTCTCCTACCAGGGTGGAGTCAAATCAAAATCCAGGAAGTGGAGTGGGACTGGATCCATCTCCTCCCACCTGGGTGGAGTTGAACCAAAATTCCAGGGTGTGGAGACAGATCTGACCCAGCTCTTCCTACACTGGTCGAGCCAAAATTTTTGGACCACATTTGGACCAAAGGTCCAGGTGGTGGATTCTGACCTGATCCATCTCCTCCTACATGGGTGGAGTCTAACCAAAGTCCATGGGGTGGGGTCAGATTTGATCCAGCTCCTCCTAACTGGGCAGAGTCAAACCACATTTCCAGAGGGTGGAGTCCTGATCCAACTCCTCCTTCATTGGCAGAGTTGAACCAAAAGTACAGAGGGTGGAGTCTCACCTGATGCAACTCCTCCTACATGGGTGGAGTATAACCAAAGGTCCAGGGGGTGGAGTCAGACCTGATCCAGCCGCTCTTACAAGAGAGGACTCAAACGAAAAGTCCAGGGGAAGGAGACAATTCAGTGTGTTTCAGGCTGGATAAGAATGTTTGTTGCTCTGTGTTGGAGTTGGATCAGGTCCAGCCCCACACTCTGGACTTTTGGTTCTGCAGTGAGGACCAAGTTGGGATTTCCACCCTGAGGCTAGGAAAAAAAAGAAGACTGAGTACTGAGTACTCAGTCAGTGTCTCAAGCCAGTATCTGCCCCAATACCCAATTCTGGACCAGTGCATCCCTTTCTGAACACACACACACACACACACACACACACACACACAGAGTATGAATAATAATAATAATAATAATAATAGGAGTTTATATTGCACAGACATTTTCATGTTAAAGTGCTTCACTATTACCAAAATAGTAAAAAAAAAAAAAAAAAAAAAAAAAATGGTATTACATAAAACTAGCAAAAACACTCTCACTCACTTTCCGGAGTCCATCCCTGCAAGACTGGCCAGGGAACCATTCACCCACATTCATACACTCTTTCACACTTAAGGGCCAATTTATCATAACCAACCCACCAAGTTCCATGTTTTTTCAGAGGAAGGAGGAAACCAGAGAACCTGGAGGAAAGCCACATGCAGAGAGCATGACAGTATCGGGATCGAATCAGGAACGCTGGAGCTGAGACCACATTGCTAACTGCTCCATCACTGTGTGCAGCAATAACTGAAAAAAAAAAACCCCACACACACAAAACTGAAATGAATGTAAATAAAATCACTTAGAAAAAAGTGTACTGAACTGTACCATTCTGTTGCCTGGGTGATATCCTTAAAAATGCATACTATCTGGTACTTTTTGTATGCATCTTTTACCAAGAAATGTGCATGTAGTGTGCCTTTGAAGCGTTTTTAAAGACATCGTGTTTCCGTGTAAAAGGCACAATACATATTAAAGGTACGTAAGATAAGGGTGACAAAGAAAGGTACCATATTGAGAGTGTGAGTCGTAATGTTTCAGACCAGAGCAGAAAGAGCGTACCTGGTACTTCTGGCTCGAAGCAGATCAAGGTGTGTGCTGAGCATTGCATTTGGGATTTTAATTAATCCTGCTCAGTGTGTCTCAATGAATTTCTATTGTTTTTTATTGTTCTGTGCTGTTCATGTGGTAATAATAACCGTCAGGCAATTATTTTTATAATGCGTTACTTTATGACACATTTTTGACTAAGCCACTGCCGCTGTAGAACATTTCACTGAGAGAAATATGAAGTGATTTTATACTGTAAACACGATACACACCGCCTGCTGCCAGACCCCGTGCTACGCTGATTGAGGTGGAGGAGTAAATTTTCTGTTTCTGAGAATTGTGAAAAACATGAAGGGGAGTCTAACAGCCCACATAGTTCACCTGCATGTGTAGCGATACATGCACACACACACACACACACACACACACACACACACACACAGAGTAGTGCTTGGCAAGCACAGATGTCATACAGCAAGCCAGATCAGGGTTCATCACCTCCTCAGACTGTACGTGTTTGTCATTGACGGTTGACTTGGGCGACCCTCCTGACTCTCTCCATCTCTTTTCCTCCCTTTCTGGAGCCTCCTGGCCTTGGTGAGTGCTCAGTAGGATCATGTGGTCTTTTTTCCCCTTCTCATCTGTTCTCCATGACGGATGGATGTTCTTGTCTGGTTCTCGGCTGATTTCACAACCGTTCCAGTGTTGATTTAAGTGTCAGAGTGGCGAGTGTGTGTAAATGAGGTGAGCGAGACTAGGAAGGTTGTTAAACTGACAGATGTGAGTTAATCCGAGGCCAAGTTATGAACTAGAACAATCGCAGCCATCCAAGAATGTTTGATGGCGTTGTTCAACATGCGTTGAGGTTTTTTTTCAGGTGGACTCGGGCCATGTTGCTCTCACAAAAGGCTTCTGACAGCGACGCGGCGTCTTTCTTTTGTCTGATGTGCCGTACGTATATCTCTGTTGGTTTTATTCTCAGTATCATTAATTAAATTACCCTGCTGCCTTTTGGTGATGAAATGATAACACTTAATGTTTTTAGCCTCACATTTGCAATAGGATTTACAGCATTTAGCCATTTTTAGCCATTTAAAGAAAGGTTTTTGTATATGGTGCTACTCACCTAATGTCCTTTGTCTTGTGTTATCTTATTTGCACTAATACTTGTAAATGTGTACACATGAAGCTACCGAAAATAGGTTTTATTACAGTCTATACCTGTGTATGTGTATGACAGTCAAGTCATAAAGTTCTGAATTGAATGATTCTGCGGAACTTGAAATGACTGACATGATTTTAAATGTCAGTGTCGCACAATACTGTACTCTTTAAACTCTCTAAACTGCTAGATGCAAGAACGAGAAGTGTGAATGCAAATGAGTTCAAGAAGAAGAAGAAGACATGTAAACTTTATATGGCACCGCTCTCAAACTCAAGATCACTTTACAAGGCTTTACATTAAACAAGTAATCGTCACATGCATGCAAACTTTTTATACATGAAGACATGCAGTAAGATGTCAGAGAACAGTGTTATTGCATAGAAGAAAATGATTTCTTTCCGTTTTAAATACATATTCAAAGAATTCATGGTGTGTATGGTGGAGGGACGAATCACAATCAAATTGCATACAATTTGGTTAATTAATTAATTAATTTATTAATTTAAAAAATATATATAAATATATATATATATATATATTTTTTTTTTTTATTATTATTATTTATTTATTTATTTATTTTTTTTTAATGAGATTTTCCTTTATAAATATTTCAAACATTTAGAATACAATTTTAGAATAACAACTTTTACCACCATGCACCATGTTATGGCCCACAAAAGAAAGAAGATAGTTCAGCTGCAACCTCAGAGCTGGAGATTTATTTATAGAGCTTTCAAACACGCACTCCTGTTCAGAGAACCTGACATGTTTTAGTACCAACACAGCAGTCGTTAAAAGCCTGCGACCTGATTTAACCTGCAACCGTTTAGCCTAAATTTGGCCCGACAGTAAAAAGAACATCGTAATAAATAAATGCATCAGTAATCGATTCAAGCTATTTTGACTGCAAAGAAATGGAAAACTAAATAAGTAAATAAAATAAAATATCAACTATTGCATGTTGAGATTTCAGATCAGCAAAGATTACAGTGTTGCGAGCAATAAAGCATTATACAGAGCATTAAAAACAGCAGGAAGTCGGTGGTTGGAATCCAGGTCTGCCTCAGCTCAAAATGCTCGTGATATTTCAGCAGACCCGTGGGAGCAGCTCAGTATGGGCTAAAAGCTGTTTGTGGAAAATAAACGACAAACGCAACAAAAAGAGAATGCTTGAAAAGGCCCAGGGTCCGAAGCACTAATGGTTTTGTATGTGTTGGAAAAAAAGAGTGATTGAAAAATAACATTTTGGTTTCCAGTGTAGGCTGAGAGCAAATAATTTCCATTCACTTGCTCTTTTAGGATAAAGATCAAATTGGTCAAATTGGCAGTAAGTAACAGTGATGCGCATAATGCTATTCAGTATGGGCCAGAGTACAATAAAATAGCTATATCTATACCCTAATAACAATATTAGTATTTATTTAGTAAGTATTTAACTCGTGAAGCTATGCGACGTTAAGGACAAAACCATGCATGCATGGATATTAACGAACAGAATGAGTTAACGGCCCTTATGATAGCCTCGCAACGTTTCAGATGAAAAGTGAAATTAACATGCGTACTAGTAAAAGTAAAAGTCATCCTCAGAATACTGTTAGTCAAACTACAGTCGTCTGCTGAAGGCTGTGACGCTCTAAAGATGCTTGTGGATGTTCAAGTCTTAGGAATGCAATTATTGCTAAGAATATTTTAGATTCTTCTTCAACATTGAACATAACACAATAAACTTTAAGTTAAAACGATTATTCCTGACTATATTTTGCGCAGTAAGATAAGAGAAATGATTAATAATTGCACTATCCGGAGTCACCAAGATGAAGATGGGCTCTCATGTTGAGTCTCTTCCTCATGTTGTCTCAGGCAGTTTGCTCTTTAGGAGTAAATTTTGAAAAATGAAAATTTACATCCAGAACTTTTTCCACATTTCCGTAAAACTGCTTAGTGACAAAATTCATCGCCGAAAGTACGACAAGAATAAAATCGAATTGTTTCAAGTATTAAACGTACTTTAAAAAACAACAAAAAAACCCAGACCTTATTTCTGGTTGTATAAAGAAACCGTAGCTCCCACTTCACAGAAATGAAAAGCAATTCTTGACCATTTTTTAATGCCAAATTGGGTATTCGCAGGTAACACGTTACTAAGCGGTCCACAACTAAGCGCTCATTAATGCTTAGCTAACCAATCATAATGATACATGAATACATGCACCATTCCTTACTGCATATATGAATGAAGTATATATACGTTAACAACTTACATTAAAGTGAGTCACGTTACCGAAAATGACATGCGTTTCATGTGGATTGTACGTTTGTGATTATGTGAATAATACGTAATCGTAGGCGCATCATGTCGACACCTTATTAATGAGAAATTATTCATATAGTATGAATCAGGTAGCTGTTAATGTGTATGCAGCATTTATATCATGTGTTAAGAATTAGCCCTGTCACACACATACATTTCCATAGGCTAGATTTCTACAGCTCAAGGTCAAATGTCACTTCTGAAGCACTTTCTCTTCAGAATATTTTTCTATTTCTTTGCCTCTAGGAATCTGTTATCTTTTTTCATTCCTGTGATAAACTTGACTGATACTCCATGTTGTAAATGCACGTCCATTTCGAACGATGAATTAAAACATAAAAAATGAATAAGTGCTCAGGTGTTACTAGCGAATGCTACTGTAGCTCTATACAATTTGAAAAAAACATTTTGCAAGTTATTTAGACTTTTTTGAATACGTTCAGAATTAAAGCCTGGGATTGTGTGTTATTTTAAGTAGCTTCAACTGACTGCTTTGGTTTGACCTTTTTTAAAAATCGTATTAATCTGAGATTCAATTTTTCTGAGCGATTGTGATCGTCCTCGTCACCCGATCCATAATCAGGGCCCTGTTGCTCTTTCTCATGCATCCGGAACACTAACAGGAAGGAGTCTCAGTCTTCACCGCAACGTTCTTTCTGGAAACTCCAGAAAACGGCTTTGCTTCTTTTTTTTTGCTAGAGATGTGATGTTCCCACAGACCTGAAAGAACACAAAATGACATTTAGATCTTATAAGTGAGGAAGTTTGATGTTCAAATGCAGATCTTTTTTTTTTTTTTTTTTTTAGCAAGGGATTTAAATATGCGCAAAAGTAACTGAGTTACAGACAGACGTCGTAAGATTGTCCGAGATGGCAGGTTCACGGACATTGCGCACACCAAACTGCAAACAAAACAGAAGAAAACAAATTAAATTTTTGACATGCTGGCTGCAGTTTTTTTAATTAACAATATACAAAAAAAACCTGAGGTAAACGTTGACGTTCCTGATCATTTTGTCTAGGTTGCAGTGTTCCTGTGTCCTTATTGTTAGCCTCGGTCATTAGCTAGCCATTTTTACCAGTTTCCTAGTAACGGTTTCCTAGTAACTTTTCGGAATTTTAACAACTTGAACAGCAAATAGTTCGCATTCACTTTATCATGTTGAAAGCACCAGTTTACACACCACCACCTAGCATAAGCTAATAATAATAATAATAAGTTATTTATTTATATCTTTCCTATTATTTGGCTATTAAACTTAAAGCGCTTGCTTATTACTTAAAACTAGTCTTTAATGCTTTAGTCGACAATTTAATGAGGACCAGCTTTTAAGGACCTAGCTCACACTTGGTTAGTTCCAGTTTTTAAGAATTTCATCCTTATAAAACTAGCTAGCTAAATTGTTAGCCTCGGCCGGTAGCTACACATCTTTGCCTAGCAGCGATGGTCTCATCGTGTGAACCAGTTGAACAGCAAAAGTACTGCCCTACCATGTTTAAAGTACAAACTCAGACACCACCACATCGTAAACCTAGCTTAGCGGTTAAAGTTTTGAGCTAGTTGCAGAAAATGATCGTGAATTCCAGTCCCAAGCCAGATTTGTAAGACACACGATGCTTTGTGTAGCTGGCCGGCGGTTTGTATTTACAACAGTTAAAGTACTTTTCTGGTTCGCTCTGCACCACACCTTTGTCACCTGTATGTCCTTTAAGTATTTGATCCTTTGCTGTGGTCTGGTGTGGCTTTGAACATAGAGCACGTGTGTTTGTGTGTTTCAGGGTCTTCCGCTCTGCCACTGTCCTCTTTGGGACTGTGGGTTGATGCGAGTGTGTGTGTGTGTGTGTGTGTGTGTATGTGCGCGTGATTTTGTCCAAGAAACAGTGGTGTAACACAGAAGTCATGTCGGGAGCAGGTGAATAAGGGGGACAACCTGCTACTGCAAAGGACACAATACACGTGTTATTATGTGCAGCAAAATGTGTAAATTCAGCAGAATTTGATTTAAAAAAACCAATGCAGATTTTCTCCTAATTACAAGGGAACTTGTCTCTCTTCTTTGTTTTGCAAAAGGTTCATATACGCTGTGACCTGTCCACCTCCCACACAGTGGAAAGTATATATCATAAATACTGAACTCAGGGAGCAGACGACGAGAGGAAGCAGTCTGATAAGGAGTGAGGGACCGAAAAAAGAAAAGAAATCACAAGAAAAGGTAACAGTATTAATATGAAAATAAAAGGTTTTATGCCGTACCGCTAATTTCTAATTTCACGGTCAAGTTCAGGAGCAAAATCTTTATCAGCATGTAGGGTCATAAACATGGTTGCTGGAACCTGACAAAAGTATTTCATAAATATATATTTATATTTATATATATATATATGAATTACATACATGTCGCATAAAATTGCTTTTAAAGATATATCATTCAAATTACGTGTTACGGTTTTGACGCTCAAATAAATAAAAAAAGTTGTAATGTTCTCCTAGAAGTGAGTTTCTGCACTGATGTTAAACACTCGATGCACAGTGTAACTATTTAGCTAGTGTGCGTGCTAGCTAGCTTTACGAAGTGCTGATGTTGTCTTGCTGGGATTCATTCACAGCTAATAGGCAGAGTTAGCTTAATAGGAATTAGTATTAGCAGAATTATATGTTGTTAAATCTTGCCACGTTCCATACAAAGAAGACGTGCTTGTCTTTAGAGCTGTTATTTTCATCAGTTATCAGTCCTTAAGGATCGAACACTTGGTCGGTACCAGTTTTAAAGACTGCACTTCTTAGTCTTATCTAGTTTTTCGCTCAGGCCTTGTCCTTAAGACACTTACTGTTGATTAGTCCCAGTTGTAAAGCCTCTGATTCTTCCTCAAATCCAGTATTTAAGACAAACCTTGCATTCAAATTAGCAAACCAAGGCAAATGTTTTTTTCTCTTGCTTTGAGTTCACTGTGATCCTTTGCAAACACGCAAACAGTCTGAGCAGGTAGCTGTCAGCTAACAAACATGGACGCTGGACTAAAGTGGATGTGTATAATATCGATTTTATTGAATCTTCTCACGATAATTCAATTGTTTAACTTTTCTAACCGTCAGCTACGTTGATACTTTCTGAAAGCCCCTTTTTTGTACGCCATTGTTATTGTTATCCTTAGCATTAGCCAAGGGATTGTACGGCTCATTAGTTTACACTAACGTGCATGTGTCACGTACAGCTGAAGCGTTTTGTATTTAAATTTTGAAAAGATACCTTGGTTGTTATTAGTGGCCTAGAGCATTATGTCGTTGGAGTAGGCTGAGCAAACTTAATTTGTAATGTTTCCCTGTACTTTAATGCTCAGATGTATTTGTCTTGTTTATTTCTGCTGTAGGTTATATTATTTAAGTACATTTTCAGTAATATTTGTAGATGCCTGAGGAGTCGTTTAAGGTGCATGAACTGAATTTTAACTGGTTCACTGTTATATTGTGTATGGTACATTTACCTAGTTTGGATCTGGACAGAAAAAAGCATCCCTGAACCAGCCTCATCTAGTAATAGAGCGGCATAAATCTAAACAAACGGTGGAGTTTGGATGCATTTCTTTTGATTTTCCATGAATAAAGTTATAATAAAGGGTGCAAATGCCAACATCACTTCTAACCATACCTTTGTAACTACTCGAGTCGTGTAAACTGTCAAGAACTTGCGAGTGCATGTGGATCGATTTAGCAAGCATTCTTTGTTCCTTTTGAAATGCTTTACGACTTACCTTTAATTCTTTCATTTAGAAATGATCAAAATAAAACGAGAAGTGATTTGGGGAAAAACTGAAAACTTTATTATATACAGTTTACTTTAGACCTCTTTTTCGAGGTATAAGCAAGTTTAGTAGCTTCTGATTGCAGTAACAATAAGAAAGCGTGTCCTGTTTCGGAGCGAAGCATCTGTGTGTCACAGAGGAACATTCGAGAAAACGTCAGCACCTGTGAGAATGAGGAGATGTTGAGATTAGCGGGGGGGGAGGATGTGTGTGTGTCAGCTTCCTGTTGTGGTGATGCAGGTCTCAGATCAGCACTAAAGGGCGTCTGCACATTGCAGAGCAACACATCAGTATACACACGGTTGCAACCTGCCGCATGAATAACACACTCTGTGGATGACAGAGGCATGATTCTGCGATCTGGCTGCAGTCCTAAAGAGTTGCGGGACTGAAAGGAAGCATGAAAAACAGCACATTTTAGTGTGTGTGTGTGTGTGTGTGAGTCAGAGAGAGATAGTGAGTTAGTTATTCCACAGTTGTAGTGCAACTTTCACTGTAACTCCTGGAGTTATGAGAAACAGAATCAAACTGATGGCTCTTTTTTTTTATTTTCTTTCATAAACATCTCATCATTTTTTCCCTCTTTCTCTGATTCAGCCCTGACATTCAGTATTGCACAGATTCTGGCTTGGATGTAAATTCTTTTTTCCAATTCTTTCTTTCTGACTATTTCATAATTTGGCTAAACAATTTCTTTCGCAGAAAAGGGTACTAAACCGTATGTTTCCTTGTGGCTGGGGTAGTACCGCACCTTTAAAGCGTAAACGACAAAATTGCCCTTTATTTGAGAGTCTATGAGAGTGTGAGTTTCATCTAAACATCTAAACAAATCTTGTCTTTCTCCCTTTAGACTACGAACGCTCCTGACCCGGCTTGGTCATGCTCGACCCCGCGGCCGAGCTGCCCTTCTTCTACGGCAGCATCAGCCGTTCGGAAGCCGAGCAGCACCTGAAGCTGGCAGGGATGGGTGACGGTCTCTTCCTGCTGCGTCAGTGTCTGCGGAGCCTGGGCGGATACGTGCTGTCTCTCGTCTGGAACCTGGAGTTTTATCACTACCCGGTGGAGAAGCAGCTGAACGGGACGTACTTAATCGCAGGTGGAAAGTCCCACTGCGGCCCAGCCGAGCTCTGCGAGTTCTACAGCAAGGACTCAGACGGCCTGGTGTGCATGCTCAGGAAGCCGTGCCTCCGCTCGGCAGACACGCCCATCAGGCCCGGCGTCTTCGAAAACCTGAGGGACAACATGCTGCGCGAGTACGTCCGGCATACATGGAACCTGGAGGTGAGTGAGTCGGAGTCGAAGCCGAAAGGTCAAAGGTCAATGATCTTTAGTGATGTAAGGATTCAAGGCATACACGTTTAACTGCCTGGAATGAAGCAGCAGAAAATGTTGAATTGTTCTAGAAAATGTGGATTTGAGAAGGATCTGCATGATAACTGGCTATTCTAATCTAACCCATAACATCAGCCTTACTTCAAAACTCCGAAATCATGACTATTATTGAAATATACTCAAATTATGGCTGTTACACGCTCCAAAAATTGTTAAACTATAACAGCTGAAAGTTTGTGGACACCTGAAAAATCACTCTCGTATGCTGTTCATCCCACACCAGATTTATCCCCTCTTTCTGCAAAGGCTTTCACTAGATTGTGCGGATTTGTGTTCATTCAGAGACAAGAGCATTAATGAGATCAGACACTGATGCCGTGTGAGGAGGTCCGGTGTTTGAAGGTGTAAAGTGGGGTTGAGGTTGCTCAGTGCAGGACACTCGACTCCAATCTTCACACGCCGTGTCTTCATGGAGCTGGGTTTGTGCACAGGGGCGTCATCGTGCTGGAACAGGTGTGAGTTCCAGTGATGTGAACTGCAACACTTCAGCATACAAAGACTCTATAAAGAGTTGTATACGTCCGACTTCGTGGCAACAGTTTGCGGAAGAACCCACGTATGGGTGTAATGGTCAGGGGTGTACATACTTATGGTTGTATTGTGTAAGTTATGTAATATTTCTCATCAGGAAATTCTTATATAAGAAATGCATGACTATTTATTCCGCCCATAATTCTACATTGAAATAAACTTAGTAATTTTATTTCAATATTAATTCAATTTCAATTTCAATGAAAGTAAACTTAGGTCAATATCATTGAAATGAGTAAAAATATCCAGAGCTAGAATATCTTTAAAAAAGAGAAATAGATGCTAAGATAACCAAATATACAGATATATTTGCAAAATTAGCGCTTGTTAGGCTTGGAACGGCTATAAAAGAATTAATAAAGTTTAATCGTGTGTGCAAAACATCCAACCACGAAAAAAACCACCTAAAAATCACCCAAATCAGTGAGATCATCCGCCTCTAACAGCAGAGCCAGCAGCGCTATCTTATCTGATACCACAGTGTGGTTGACTTCATTTTCTATAACGGCAGCTCTGACCAGTAATTCCTGCTGCAACACGAACGCTTTATCGCGTTTCTATAGTAACAGCGCGTACATCGAGTCTTGCATTATGCACTATACTCGTACGTGCCAAATAAACTAAGTCTGACGATAAACAGAAATAAAGTGTTCGGACTGAGAAAGAAAAACGTATAATTGTCGATGTGGTGACGTGACGTGAGGCTCGTTTAACATTTATGGAAGGAGTCTCCGGTGTCAGCGCTTTGCGACGGTCAGGAGGTTTCAGGGCCGAGGAGTTTATGCTGTCCGGTTTCTCAGTCACGCGACAAGCTGCGTCGTTTCTGCGTCGCAAGACAGAGAATGCCGAAGTGCGAAAAAGTGGTCAAGCGATAAATGTATCGACTGTCATATGTAAGTGATAACAGGAACTAACGCATCTCACAGATGTTCCATGACATTAAATATAACTTTGAACAGTGAAAGCAAAGATTTGTAAGTTAATAAATCAAAAATTGTACTTGTTGGCCGGTCAACTATGTGGTAATAACGGCTCACGCCGCGCATCACACCACCCTGGCGTGGATTCGTTTCCTGTAACAGCACAGCCTGACGTTATTCCTGTTTTATGATTCTGAATATGCTGTGTGTGAAATGCATGGCAAGATATTCACTAGATATCAAATACAAATATTCTATTTATATCCTATTTCAATATATTCTTAAATATACAGTTGGGCAGGAAGAAACAACATCTAAAAATGGCTCATTTCAAATATTTGCATATATTATAAAAATATGATTTGTAAATTATTGGTTGTCCAAATGACAAACTGTGTGTGTGTGTGTGTGTGTGTGTGTGTGTGTGTGTGTGTGTGTGTGTGTGTGTGTGTGTGTTTTCAGGGCGAGGCCATGGAGCAGGCCGTAATCAGTCAGGCTCCTCAGTTAGAGAAGCTGATCGCCACCACGGCCCATGAGAAGATGCCCTGGTACCACAGCAAAGTCCCTCGTCAGGAAGGAGAGAGGCGACTCTACTCGGGCTCTCAGCCAGACGGAAAGTTCCTGTAAGGCAGCCTTCCTTCAAATTTAGATCCTTTACAGCCAGACTGTTAACATTTAATGTACAGAAAGCAGTCATGGGTGTGAACTGTTAGAGACGTTCATATAACGCTTATTGATCACGCAAAGAGAACTCATGAAACGGACGGATAGAAAGTGCTGACAAATCTAATACTTTTAAAAAATCTCATGTCTTTAAAAAAAAAAAAAAGCTCATTAACACTTTAATCCGAACCGAGGTGCACACTTGGAGGTGTTTATTACATGTGTTTTTTGAAGCCGTTAAACTGAAACTACTGTTACTGTGAGCCGAGATCGTAGACAGTGTCAGTAGACACGAAACAACCTGTTCTACTTACATCTACTTTTTTCCCGCCAATAAAATAAGCGCATTTAAACCATTTCTACTTTTTTTTTCTAATTTGACTTGAACTCGACCCTGTCTCTTGACCAGAAATGATTCATATGGGGGTCAATACTTTTGAGCAGCAGTGCTGTTCAAACCGTGCAAAGAAAAACACAGCTATACTCAAAAGTGAAGAGTGGTTAAATGTGTATAATTTATACAGATATAACAACAACACTTCGTTACTAAGCAACGAGCACTAATAAAGAATTAAAACGATGTAATTAATATGATTAACGAGGACTAAAAGGATAAAGTCTGCAGCCAAATATGAGATCAAACATCAAAACCTTGCAATAGATTCAGATAAGAATAAATAACGTGAATATTAAAGGAATCAAACATTAAAAATCATTTTTAGAAAAAGATACTGTAAAAAAAAATGAACAAAATGACTAACTGCTACCAGATGGGTAAGAAGTTTTCTGATTTATTTTTATTGATTATTCCTTTTCGTAAAAAGTAAGGAAAATAAATACACTCTTGATTGCAACCTTGTATACGTGACGTACGTGTGTTGATGTTTGCGTATGAAAGTAAGCCATATTGATTGATTAAATTAGAAATGAGGACGTCTCAGTACGAGGGAAGACGCAACGAGCTATAATTAGTCATGGAAAAAGTAGCGAAACCCGAGCTGCGTTTATGATGCACAGTCGGAAACTTTCACTCGTGTGAAAGCGTGCAACGATACATACGACACATAAACATACACGAGTTTTTAAAATCATTATTGTTAGTTTCAGTGCTTCGATATCACAATAGACGCCTTCTTTAATACATCACTACAGTTTATGAACATGTTATGTGGAGAATAAAACACTCTGCGCTGTGCCGTTGTAGGAAAGTAATCAATGTCGAAGCGACGTGGAGTCACTGCTACCATCGAGAAGTTGATTATTATTATTTTCTCCGTAACAGCGCGTTCCTTTTATACAACGATTTGCCAATCATTTCAACTTTTTGTTCATTAATCAATCACATAGATTTTTATCCAATTATAGTTACGTTTAACAAGTTTTCACTTCCGTTTTTAGAACGTTCTCTTGACAATTCGCTAAGATGGAAAAAAAACCCAGTACTCATGGTAAAGAATAACGCGGCGGCTTTCCCGTGTCGGAAAAGTTCGACGTTCCGGCTTTACCTCTGACTGAATCTGGAGACTCCTTCCTTCTAAAGGGAAACGTCAACAGATCAAAAATGACATGCCTTCATATAAAGCGTCCACCGTGAAAGTCCCTGTGCGTGCTGTTACCATAGAAACGAGAGTGTGGGATCGAGAACTCAACAGCGCTGATTAATACAGAACGTTATTAATGCATGCGACAGAAGCTCTCTCTAACCATATCACAGCAGCGACATTTAGCTGAAAACATGCTTTTGTACTATTTATAGATGTTTGTAATAAATTGGGTGTGTGAAGTAGAGAGATGCGGGTTTCCACACAGGATGTTTTTCCTCTCTGCAGAGTGAGAGAACGAGAGGAGTCGGGCACCTTCGCCTTGTCGGTGATGTATGGAAAAACTGTGTACCATTACCAGATCCTTCACGATAAATCCGGCAAATACTCCATGCCAGAAGGAACCAAGTTTGACACCGTGTGGCAGGTCAGTGGAGGAACGCCGCATGACAAACGCATTTTCTATTCATCTAGAGCTTCAGTATGACGCTGCAGTTCTATACAGTGAGACTAGAACTGACGTTTACGGCTGTTTTGACTGTTGCAGCTGGTAGAGTATCTGAAAATGAAGCCTGACGGTCTGGTCACGTTACTGCGGGAATCCTGCGTGAACCAGAACAACGCAAGCCGTAAGAACAACACATTCACCTGTCCAGATACACGTCACGATGTTCAAACACAGCACAAGAGACGTTAAATCGGAATATATATATATATATATATATATATATATGCATGCTATTCTGCAGAATGATTAACGCGATTTACGTAATGGAAGAGAACAAAGTGGAAACGCAGAGGAAAGGTTAGTATTAGCATCAGCAAAATGAATCAGCGGTTGACGTTTTATCACATTTTTAAATCGCTGTATCTCACAAACTATAAAACTGACTCGAGTTTCGGGGGGGATTTTTGCGAAACATGCATTAAAAAAACACATCAAATATGTCAGATGTCATGTCAATTTCTGAAATATATATATATGAAGAAATATATTCAGAAGAATAAAGACCTCTTTAGGGCTCTTTCATAATGCCAATATATGACGTATTTCCGTGTAGGATGAAACGTGAAACGTGAAATAGGCCCGAATAAAACGATCCATGAAAAGTGAGAATTTATCAAAGATTATTTCAACTGAATTCTTTTAAACGTGTTGTGGAGAGAGACTCGTGAGTCCTGCGTCACACGGTTAATGTATAGTTTCATACATTTCTACGAGAAACAAATAATGAGGAGGACTTGGTGTACTGAGGAAAATGGCGGAGGTTTTGAGCAGCACGTGTCTTGAAGTGCAAACAAGTTTCCGACGAGCTGCTATGTTTTATCTTGTCATGGTGGAGGAAAAGGCGCTTTCAGCGATAAAGCTGTAAATGATTTCTTTTTCTCGAAATAATCCTCGTGTTCAGCCGCCGGCGCTCGTTTACACCACCAACCTGCTGTACAATCACAAGACATCTTATGAAGATACAAGAATAGAGCAACAATCATATTCCTTCCTCTTCCTCTTCTAAATTTTCCTCCTTCGCCTTCAACTCATCATTCCTCTTCTTCCGTTCCTTTTTCATCTCCTTATCTTCTTCTTCTTCATCCATCCTGTCTTCACTGTTTTTCTTTTCCTTCTCCTCCCTTCCTTCTCATCATTCTCCTTCTCCTGCCTCGACGCCTCTTTTTATCTCTTCTCATCCTCCTGTTCATCCTTCTCCTCCCGCTCCTTCTTTTTCTCTCTCTACTCTGTCTTCATCTTTCATTTTCATCACCCTTGTGCTCTTTCTTTCTCTTCTCCTTCAACTCCTCATCATTACCTCCTCCTTGTTTTCTCTTTATCAGTATCCATCATTTATTCTCCTCTTGCACTTTCTTTTCCTCGTTCCCCACGTTCTCCCTCTCCTTCCTTCCTTTCCTTCTGCTTTTGCTTTCTTGATCTTTCCCATCTACCCTTATTCTTGTTCTTTTTCTCCTCCTCTTCTCTCCTCCTTTTCCTCTTAACCTTCTCCTCCTCCATCTTCTTCTCCTCTTCCTTCTTGTACGTCTTCTTCTTCAATCCCTCCTCTTTCTCCTCCTTCTCCATTTTCTCATCTTACTCTTTCTTCATATTTTTCAATTTCTTCACCTCTTCCTCCTTCTGTGTCGTCTCCCGCTCATCCTTGTTTTCGTCCTCCTTCTCCATCTCCAGCTATTCCTCCTCCTTCTACTCTAACTTCTTCTACTCCTCCGTGTACCCCTCTTCACCTTCCATTTCTCTATCATCATCTCCATGTCCTCTTTTCCTCCTTTTTCCTTTTTCTCACCCTACTCTTCTATTTCTACTTCTTCTTTTTCTCCTCCATTTCCTCCACTTTCTCATCATACTCCTTCTTCTGCTTCTTCTCCTCCTTTCACCCCTCCTTCTCCATCTTCTCCTCTCCCTCTCTTTCTCACCCTGTTATTGCTCCTTCCTCTCTCTCTCTCTCTCTCTCTCTCTCTCTCTCTCTCTCTCTCTCTCTCTCCCCTGCCTTCTTCTCTTTATGCTTATTTAATCTCCCTCGGGTGCTAAGCGATGCCTGAACCAGGTCATGAAGGTCTTGCTAATTATCTGATGAGTTCAAGAACACGAAAAACACAAACACTGCTGTTGGCAGGAGTGGGCTTGAGGAATCACTGCCATGTGCTATGGTTTATAAGTTATTTAAACATGTGTCTCTGTCTCTGCTTGTGTCTGTTTTTCTCTTCAGAGACTCCGGCCGTGCCTGCATCGGTACATATCACATTTATCTCTTCCTATGATCTTACCATAAATTAAAGATGCACAAAATTCATCTGTGTATGTGTTTTGTCTTAAACCATCTCTCTCTCTCTCTCTCTCTCTCTCGCTCTCTTTTTTCCAGAGGAGACCCAGAACTAATGGCTACACGCCGCCCCCTGAAGGTGAGTGTGTGTTAACGCAACGTTTACTGTAAAAACTTGGCAGGACTCGTGATGAAATGATGCTGCATGTAACTCAAAACCATCTTCTGAAATGTATGACAGTGTTAAACCACAGCGCTGATGGATTCTGGATTCTGATTGGTCAGAAAGAGTTGGTTAATTTTCTATAACAGTAATGCAGCTGCAAATCAGTTTATCAGCTTTATATCAATCTTCTAACACATTTCAATAGTTTTTATAGTTTCTATTCTTCTCTCACTTCTTCATGTTTTTTTCTTGTCATCCTTTCCTTTTTCTTCTTCTAATTTTTCTTCTTCTTCCTCCTTCCCGGTTTTTTCTCCTTCCCCTCTTCCATCATCTTTTCTCTTCCCTTTCTCTTTCTTACACTTCCACCTTCTCCTCCTTCTTGACCTCTTTCTTGATCTCTACTTATTTATTTTCTTTTCCTTCTCCCTTTTTCCCCCGTTTCCCCCTTCTCTTTTTTTAAATCTTCTTTCTCTTTCTTCTTTTTCTCTACTTATCTTTAAAAAAAAAAACCTCCGTTTCCTTCTTATTTTTATTTTGCTCTCCTCAGTCATCTTCCCATTTTCTACTCTTCCACTTATACTTGGCGGTTGAATTTTATTCATGGTGCCATTTGTATTTCTTGATATTAATCGATATTATTGATATTATTTCCAGCCCCTGGAGCTCTGATGAACCGTCAGGTTCTGCCGATGGACAGCGATGAGTTCGTCAGCCCGTACGCCGATCCCAAGGAGCTCCAGGAGAAGACGCTCTTCATTAAGCGTGATAAGCTGATGGTGGACGAGGTGGAGCTTGGATCGGGAAACTTCGGCTGCGTGAAGAAAGGCGTCTACAAGATGAAGAGGTGAGATCTGTGAACGGTAGTGCTTTGAGAAAGATGAACACGGTACCTGGTGTTTATCTGCACTTTCTCTTTCTCAGCAAACACATCGACGTCGCCATCAAGATTCTGAAGAGTGAGAACGAGAAGGCGGTGAAGGACGAGATGATGCGTGAGGCCGAGATCATGCACCAGCTGGATAACCCCTACATAGTGCGTATGATCGGCTTGTGCCAGGCGGAGGCGCTCATGCTGGTGATGGAAATGGCACCGGCCGGGCCGCTCAACAAGTTCCTCTCCAGCAGGAAGTAAGGACGAGCTCGTGCGTTTGAGTTAACTGAATAACCTTTAAGTAAAATGCACACTACTTTCGATCAAACCGGTTCCAGCTTTCCCAAGACCCCGAGCAAAATTCCGCTTGGGAATGCCATCTACTCTGCTAGTTAGTTACAAGAGTAAAGAATGGTTAACTGGATCAACTCAGCATTATTACATCAATAATAGTGGCTAGGTTTACTTTCATGCTTATTCGTGGTGTAATATAAACAACTGTGTAAAAGTCACTTCATGTCTTAAAGTAATGATGGTCTGTCGTTTCTCTTTACTCGGTTGAGCGGTTCTTGACGTAATAAGGATTACTCCAGCTGTGTAACAGGGCTATTTACTGTACACCAACACTACCTCCACACAACACCACTGATGATCTCAAACACATTAAGAAGGCGAGAAATTCCACTCATAAACTTTAGGCGAGGCTCAGATGTTAATGAAAAGCGTTCCAGGTGACGACCTCATGAAGCTGGTTGAGAAGATGCAAAGCTTCATCAAGATAAACGCTGGCTACTTTAAAATACGAACCATATTTCGGGGTTTTTTGTATTTTGTTTCCCACATAATTCCATGTGTGTTATTTCAAAAAATGTTGCTGTCTTCAGTGTTGTTCTACAATGTAGAAAATAGTCCAAAAAAAAAAAAGAAAGCCATTATGAATGAATAAGCATGTCCAAACGTTTGACTGTTATTGTAATAAAACACTTCCTGTTATAGGAAAATAATCCACTTATGGACTGTGACTCCACATCTGACCACCCTGATAGCACCATGCCATTGTTGATTATTTTCCTATAACAGCATATTTTATTCCATTAATATTATGCAATTTAAGGCATTTAATTTGAAATTGGGAAAAACCTCTGCTCAGGCTTAGATATCAAGCCAAATCTAAATATTTTAGTGCTAAACTTGTGTGTGTGCATGTGTTTTGTCAGAGATCAGGTGCCGGTGGATAACGTGGTGGAGCTGATGCACCAGGTCTCGTTGGGGATGAAGTATTTAGAGGACAAGAACTTCGTGCACAGAGATCTGGCAGCTCGAAACGTGCTGCTGGTCAACCAGCATTACGCCAAGATCAGTGACTTCGGCCTCTCCAAAGCGCTCGGCGCAGACGATAACTATTACAAGGTATGCACGTCGTAGCATGCTGAAAATAATTTAGCATTACTATATGTTGCAGTGAGCACGATAATGATACAGTGTGTGGGTGGAAAAAAATTGAGACCATCATCTCTGTTTGTGTGTGTGTGTGTGTGTGTGTGTGTGTGTGTGTGTGTGTGTGTGTGCGTGTTTGTGCAGGCACGAACATTAGGCAAATGGCCCCTAAAATGGTACGCTCCAGAGTGCATCAACTACCACAAGTTCTCCAATAAAGGCGATGTGTGGAGCTTTGGGATTACCATGTGGGAGGCGTTTTCCTACGGAGGAAAACCTTACAAGGTATTTATACTATGATTGTGCTTATTTACTACTATAAGGAAATCTGAAGATTAAAAAAAACACATTTTTGGTATTTAACTGTCACGGATTCCCCCTTCGTATTCCAGTTGCCGTGACGATAAGTTCCATGTGTTCACTTTCATGCTCGTTTACTGATTGTGTGCACCTGTTTTTAGTTAGTTCATGATTAGTCTGTCTGTTGTGTCTCAGTCCCGGTGTGAAGTCTTATTGTGCATCTGTATGTCCACGTCTGAGTCTTGTTTTCATGCTCTGGTTTCCTGGTTTCATCTTTATCCTTCTCTGACCCCTGCGTGGAATAATGATGACCGTATTTGGTTTGCCCCATAATAAACAACACGCTGGTATGCTACAGGAAAAACATCTCACTATGTTTTACCACGTTGCTTTGATAAGCTCTTGAAGGCTAAGAGCAATGCTGTTAACACGTCTATTAAAAAACACACTCGATAGTTGAATGCAAAAGTTTGTACACCCCTGGACAAAATGAAGACGTATTTCATAAAATTTGAAAAACATCAACAAGATGTCGCAGATACTTCCGCATTATCACAATGATCAACAATGGTCAATTATGATGTTGAGGAAATTGAAATGATATCAGATTAAAGGTTTGCATCTCCTGTTTTGGGTATAACATTGGACAGAGAAAGTGAAGGTTAAATCATAAATATTAAACAAAGCGAGTTCAGATAATCAAAACATCACTCAGAATGACAAGACTTTGCAATGATATATGATATAAAGGATTTCATGTTTATGTGTATGAATATGGTGAGATCATGAAGTGCAACTGGACGTTATTGAGGAACTGCATTAGTATTCAGGAGGCAGAGACCTCTGGTGGTGGGAAGGGGTATCACTGCTGTAACAATGTGATATAAATATTCTTTAATAACTTGTAAATCATCCTATAACTGCATTCAATTTATTCATACCTTCTGGAACAGCTTTTGGATCCTCTCGGATGTATTTTGCCCCCACTGTAAATTTGTGTAAATCTTCTTGACATGTATGTATGTCTGTTACATATACAAATGCTTTATTAAAATTTTGCCTGATTTTTAAAATGTTTCTCCTTTTTTGGATAGTCTTGTTCCGGGAGGTTTATATTTTGGTAGCTAAATTGTTAAATAACAGTTGTTGTTTTTTTTCAAAAATTCTTTTACACAGGATTTTCAGTAACCTGATAACTGAACCCTTGCGGATGTATAATATCCTCTCTTTAACCATGATCATGGGTTTTGTATTATCAAACTGTTAAACTGCTTGCAAACATTAGAAACTTTTTTTTAAATCATTTGCAGAAAATGAAGGGTCCCGAGGTGATCAGCTTCATCCAGAGCGGCAACCGCATGGACAATCCACCTGGCTGCCCGGAGCCCATGTACGAGCTGATGAAAGAATGCTGGACATTCAAGTACGTGAGCTTCATTAGCTTGTAACATAGAAATAATAATGCTGTTATTACTTTGCAATGGAAGTGTTATGAATGAGCTGGGCTTTACAAAAAAAAAACCTGCTAAAGAAATGATTACAATGTTAAAGAATTTCCACCTGAACCTCTTTCTGATAGGAGAATAATCTGGACTAGGACTCCAGGCAAAGAACACTATAACTTACTCTGCGAACGTGTCCGTGCGAATCCACTAGTGTCATTCGTTACAATTCTTCATAGCATGGCACGTCTGAATTCATTATTCTGATGTATAACAGATGTATAACAGCTAATACATTTGCGTTTCTATAGTAACCGGTTAAACAGGGACATGTACAGATTAAAAAATGTCAGTTTGTGAAGCTACACTTTTTTTGACATCTTCAGAACAGAGTTGTTTTCGGTTTGCGGTGTCAAGCTGGGAGGTTTTTTTGTTTTATCACCTTCAAGAGAGAATAAACAGAGCGGGGATGGTGAGGGAACGACTGTTTATAGCTGCTATAACGTTAGGAACTAACTTGTTTCATGGACGTTAAATGTAACTAAATGTAAGGCACAATGTATTACGCTTGTTACTGATGAGAATCATGAATAACAAAACCCGCCCTGGTGTTTAACTGATCGCACATGTCTATTTATGGTTCTGGATTTTTTTTAAAGTATGAAGTTTGGAGTTTATTTAGCAGAGAAAGCCGTAATTGCGTGTCTGTGTATGGGTGTAGCATTATCATACTGTAATTTTAGTTGTTGCCATGGTTACAAAAAAACTCAGGGTAGGACGTATATACATGGAAGGTTTGAACCTATTCCTTTTTTTTTTTTGGTATAGTCATATAGTCTTATTGTATCTGTGTCACTTCCTGTTTACTGTCAATTTTCAAACCATGATGTGAACCTCCTGAGAGTTTTTTTTTTTTCGAAACCCTGTTTATCGACAGCAATACAGGATTAGAGATTGGAACATGATTATTAGACGATTATAGTGACGTAGGTGCAACTTTAAAAGTCACGTATTACCAACATCTGTGAGATTAGTTTACATTTCTGGTCATGTGACCTGTCAGAGAGCGATACTAAACACAGGAAAACTACTTTTTAGACGTAAGAAATTCTACATATTACAGATATTTGGCATTACTAAAGAAACAGTTATATACACATGTAAATAGACATAGGGTGTGGTTTTATAGGATTTTATTTTCTCCTTGTGCTCACAGCATTATTTTTCCAGGGTAAGGTTGACATTTGCATGGAATTACCCAGAGAGGTGTATTTTTAGCAAAGTTTGTTTCAGACAGAAGAAAGTCATTTCGCATTCTTCCTCTTCTGTGCAGGTATGAGGAAAGGCCAGGCTTCGCAAAAGTGGAGGAGAAGATGAGGACCTACTATTACTCCATTTCTAAGAAGAATCCCACTGAGGCAAATGGAGAGGCAGCGACACCAGAGAATTAGCCTCAGCTCTGAAAGTGTAGTGTCTTTTCACCAGGAATTAGCAACAGCCTGATGTGTTCAATCATGTGTGTGAGAGAAGGCACAGAAATACAGAAATCTGAGCAGATTCATCGCCTGTTACAGGACTCGCTGTGCTTCAGAGCTGGAGCCAGAGCCAAAGCTTTGTGTGGATGAAATACATGAAGGCTTTTTTTAATTATTACTATTATTATCATCACATCCTCTTTGACATAATGATGCAAGTCAAGCAGTTTTACTTTCTAAGAATTATTGTCTTGCTATCCTCTTACGTGTCTTTGCCACTTCGTCATTTTTCCACGAACTTTGCAGCTATGATATGTGGTAAAGATGCAAAACAAAATGAAGTCGTTTCCTGCTGATGTTTGATGGTCAATAATAAAGTTTTCTTAATTCATGTAAGAAATGTTGCCGATTTGGGATTTTGGTCAAATTCAAAATCTCAGTCAAATGTTTTAATCAATATTTTTACACTTGTGTGTGAATTCCTGTTTTTTTCTTTCTTTTTTTCTGGTGGTGGGGGTGTCTGGGTTGTTACTTTTTAATAAACTATGCAAATACAGTGTCTGTGAATTGTTTTATGCCACGGTTTGTATTGCTTTTATAAATGTTTTAACAATTTAACATCATTTGTTCAGTAGATAATCACATTTGTTTCCCACCTTAACACAGGTAATTCAGTTTCCTTCTTCCTTTTATTCTTTTCACCCAAACGACTGATTTGCATTCCATCTCATAACTTTATATAAACATGCATTTTCCTTTATTGCTCTTTTTTCCGTTAATTATATTAGTTTGTTTTATTGGTTTTTTCCTTTATTTAAATTAAAATGTAAAATTTTCTTCACTATTAGAACTATTACATGGTCTTACTTCCTTTGATGTGTTTGCCTGGTGTCCTTGGCTACCCTTATATACAATATGCTATTATTATAATAGATTTAATAAGCCAATAAAATAAAAACCAATTCACCATGCTACATGCATTACACCTTATTCGTACTCATACGTGATCACATACAACTGAGCAAAAATGCGGTTTGTGAGCGTTAACTGTTCCTCAAAAAGAAAAAAAAAGATGTATGCAACGTTGTTCATTTCACACACACTACATGGCCGAGAGTATGCGGAGTATTGAAATTTCCATTGCAGTTATTGCATCTTTTCTGTTATAACAAGCTCCACTCTTCTAGAAAGGCTTTCCACTAGTTTTTTTTAAATTAGATTTGCAGTCGGTGTTCCAGTTCCCCAAAGTGTTCAGTGTTGTTGAGGTCAGGACTCACAAGTTCTTCCACTCCATGTCTTCAAGGAGCTCGCTTTGTCCATCCATCCATTATCTATAGCGCTTTATCCGTCTGGGTCGCGGGGAGGCTGGAGCCAATCCCAGCATCTTCGGGCG
>JAQQZX010000040.1:2410558-2424838 GCA_030068355.1 Notoglanidium maculatum
GCATTCATAATATCAGCAAGAATGAAATCATCATAATCATAATAAGTTTATTGGGAGTTTAGTATTTTTATCAGCAAATATAAAATGATTGCATCCAAAAGATTTTATTGGGAGTTTAGTATTTTAGAGTTTCAGTATTTTCTGAATAAAACAGTGCTTGGTTCATGGTCCGGTTCATTTTTAAAATTCAGATCATGAGAAGAGCATTGGGTTAAAACAGTTGGTGATCACAACCACTAATGAAACAAAAGCAACTATGTCATTTCTTATTTGTTATTTCCTGCTAAATTCTTGACTTTTTAAAGCTCACTTATTTCAGTTGTTGATAGAAAAAAAACACTGCTTAATCCATCTCGATCTCTCTTGACACAGGAGACTGATACTGAGAGTGATACTGATACAGAGGCAGGGGCAGCGTGTAGGGACGGTGGAGAGAGTGATGAAGGCTGCTGGGCGGTTAACGCGTCTCAGAAGTTTACGGAGCCTCATTTTGCGCTCAACTCACTTTAAAAGTACAAATCTAAAATGTATTCTCAAAGCAACATTTATTTTGAGTGCATTCGAGTCAGTTATGTACATTTCATGGTGGACATAGTAAATGACACGTATAACTGTCAGAAGGAACGAAGTTCATCAGTAACGATTATTCAAAATACTGATATGATATGGACAAATAACGAACGTTATTTTTTAGATCAGATCTGATCTCTCTGTTTTGTCGTAACGTTTTCACGTTAGTGCTTTGTGCGTGACCTCTGACCTCTGTGTGAACACACCTCTGTCCTGAAACGACCCACATTTGCACAGTTTCCAAATCAATAACGTGCATGATCCATATGTGTCAACAACAATACACATCTCACATACTCTGGGGGAAAATGGTACTTTCCGGCAGTTATACCCTCAAGGGCACATCTTTATACCTTTATTTATGTCCCAGACGGTGTAGTAGTGTAGCCTAGCTTTGAGATTCACTCAGTGATCCGCTAAGTTTGCTTCAGACTATAATACCGTATGCAGTAGCTTCATATACAAATTATTTTTTCAGTAATAGTGATCGGTGTGAAGCACAAACACAGAGTCATTCAGGTCTGCAGGGAGGGGTGTGTTCTGTTTCTGATTTTGGTGGAGGTTTAGGATTAATGATTAAAGCCTTGGACTGCAGAGGCTCGTGTTTCTGCGGAGTTCAACTCTAGGAAAGCTTCAGGTTCTCCCGTAGAAGTGGCCATCAGTCTTGATCGTGTGTACGTAGTAGCTGCCAGCTTGGAAAATATTCAGATGTAACAGAATAAGAGCACACACACCGACGTTCCAACACTACTCTTACACACCCTCACACACTCGTACACACTCGCACACGTCTCTCTTGAAGCTCATGTAACATTCAGGTCTGCTTGAACACATCACTGAAACTGTAGTTTTGCTCGCTAGATTTCTTACAAAGCCACTTTAACTTCCACTTTCCATACTAATACTAGCAAAAAAAAACCCACAGACAATTGTGTTTTCTTTCTCTTCTCACTCTTGTCACTTTTCCTTTCATTTTAGTAAATGTCACTCTGGCTAGGGGTGTGTCGTGCCCGCTCGAGAGGAAGGATGTCAAGCTTGAACGTGACATTTTAAAATTTGTACATTCTTTTTAAAATTCTTTTACCGAGTCCAAAATTTTATTTGAAAGATTTTTACTTCACTATTATTATCTAACTCGTGTCAGCCATGGCCTAAAGGCTAGAGATGTGGGTTTGGGACTGAAAGGTTGCTGGTTCGATTCCCTGGACAGGCAGGAAAAGTGTGAATGAACATCGCTTTCCCTTCCCTCTGCATCCACGGCTGAAGTGCCCTTCAGCAAGGCACCTAACCCCAAAACCTGCTCCCAGGGCGCTGTAGAGCTGCCCACCGCTCCGGGTATGCGTTCACTGCCTGGATGGGTTAAATGCAGAGGAAACATTTCACTGCATGTTGCACCATGTATGATTGTGTATGTGACAAATAAAAGAAATTTGATTTTAAAATATTTTATGATTGCCATGAAACTGTGTAAATAATTGTAATTATATGTGACTTTATCAGCTAAAATGCACAGAAACATTTTATATAACTCGCAAAAACAAAACAAACCGACTGACTTGTAACCATAACAACAATCATATAATGAATTTTAAATAATATGGCAGACTGTAAGGGCACTAACGTTATCCAAATATATAAAGTCATTTTTTATTATTCAGTTACAACTAGGCAAAAAGTGTCCAAAGCCTCTGTTTTGAAAAAGCGAGTGTGGTATGAGTGAGATTATGGCAGCCACGTGCCCTAGTGTCAGAAGATAACAGACTTCGGTTGGAGCATGCGCTTCTCTCCACCTCAGTGTTTTCTGTGACATAATAAATAACAATTCAGTTCAGAATTAAATGATAAGTATGGAAAGGACAGTTTCCGTTCGCTAAAACAGTATTTTGGTCACATCTGGCTTCCTAATTGAATTGAGTTATTAATCATTCCCCATAATTAATTTTATTTTCAGTTGTAGACTATTTTGTAAAAAAACACAGTGTCCTGCATCCAAACATCCCAAACTAGACTTCATGTCAATCCTCAAAGTCAGTCTACATTTCCCTGTCCTGTTCTCACCCACAATGCACCTGGGACTAAGAACTGATTCAACCGTATATATGAACACACCTGTGAAGACGCATGCATTCCAGCCTCTCTACATATCCTACCTGACGGTACGTGCGTTAAAGTACGCATGCACATACCATCAATGCATGTAGGAGCTCACAATGAAACACCTACACGTCCCGGCCAATCAGAGGCCACGTTTGTGTTACAGACGTCAGCCGGGCGTGTGCTGCTATCGATTCTGGAAAACACATTCCAGGCCACAGGTGAGCCAGAACTGCCCATTCGGCCCTTTTTTATGATGTTATGCTGGTCCTAGCCCGCGAGTAACCCCCCAGAACACGGCTTGTTGTCAACACCAGCAGGAATTGCATCATGTGCTTCTCCCTCCCCGAGCAGCAGGCAAAGCTTTCGCAATATCTGCTTCTGTTTTCAAAAGCGAGTCTGTAGGTCAGGGGAGGGAGAGGGAGCGAGAGAGAGAGCGCGAGAGAGAGAGAGAGAGAGAGAGGGAGGAAAGGAGAGAGTAAAAGAGAGAGAGTCATAAGATTCCACTTTATTGAGTGCCCTTACACGGTAAGGGAGGGAGAACGCAGGATTTGCTGGACGGCTTGAGGTGGAAAAAAACCCCTCTAAGCCACTTGTAAGCAGAGAGCCTCGAGATCTTTCTCTCATCTTTCATACAGTCACATGAAGCATGAAGCATGCTGCACTTTCTCTGACTGATTCAATTTCATGCTTCCTACCAAAACACACACACAGCGAACAAATAACCGAAAACACGGCCAAACGAATGCATGACCCACGTTTAACTTTTACACCGATGTGATTTTTTTCTTTGAACCGCTCTTTCGAAGAACGAGCATCACGACGCCGAGGTATTTCATTAGCACTGTTGTGAGAGTGTTCTCGTTCTTGCTCAGCAAACTGTAAAATGTTCCAGGGTCCAGAAGGTGCGAGAGTGAGTTCCAAGCTACACTTCCTAGAAGCACAGGTCACCGAATAATCTGTCACATGAATACACATAAGGTTTACTCCAGGACATCGTTGTTGGATTTCAGTGCACTTTGTTATGTAATGGGTCTTTGAAATGTACTAAAAACAAAAGATGATTACATGTCCCGCTTTTCTCTCAAATGCAACAGAAGAAATTAATCCCTGGGCGTACGTTCTGATTTTATAAGACTCTAATCTTGTACGATTGAGTGCAAAAGTTTGTACCCCTTATTTTTTTTCTGTGGAGGGGGTTTTAAACGTGCAATTTATGGACCTCCTTATACAGTATAGGTGTGACTCTCTCCACATGACACGATACGATTTTTTCTTAAGGCAACAATTTGATATCTGAGGATACCACTGTTCTGCTACGACAAAATTCCATTTAGGATCCTCCAACTGATATGTGACCAACTTTTTTCTCAATCCGATCCGGAGAAGGCCTAGCGTTAATCCACAAATGATGATTATGTAGAGAAGGACTGTATTAAAAGGGTCTGAGTTACAGACAGACCTAACATATTACCTTATTTACATGTCAGTTAAAAAAATATATCACTAAATGGATGTTTAAATCAATTAAAAAACCAACCAAGAGGTACCCACTGTAGCTGTTTGAGACTAGGCGTAATGTGATTCCTTATTCACAGCATTTTGGATGCTCTGTGATATAGTAACAGAGCTCTCTGGTAAACCAGATGAAGGAGCATTTCAGTAATCCAGACAAGTCGACAAAAAGCATTTCTCGCTATCGTTGGCCACGGTTTTCAAAGTAGGGTCCGCTATCAAAAATAACTCCCAGGCTTTCAAAACAATTTTTAACCTTCATAGATAAGGAGTCTAATAACAGCGATTCTGGTTATCATTATTTAGCCAATAAACAGCTTTAAACAGTCAATAAAAGACCTACGATGGTCAGGACTTAGAGACATATGGAGCTGTGTTGTATTTATTGTATCTAAATAATACAGGCTAACTGAAGGATAAATTAGTGTCGGTCCCAAAGTTAAACCTTGAGGAACTCCACAGGACAAAGTATGATGATTGGATTACCAAGTGGTAAGCGAAACGTAGGCAGGGTTGAACGAAACAAACAAAATGGACTCGGTGGGACTGTTTTTGTTTTGGTTTTTTGTTTGGTGGACAGATGTATTGTAAGCTGGCTATGATACTCATAATACTATGAGAGTATATTTATATTCAAGGCCAAATCCAAATATTTGTGCTGATGATATTTTCTTATAATTTGTTTTCACTGCTACACAGTTTGAACATTTTTATTACCTGTAGTGGAAGTACCAGCTTGTAAAAGCTAAATAACAAATCTAAGGATATGGAAGCATTTGCACAGATCTTCAATATATTGGCTTGTGGTTATGGGCATGTAAGTTTGGCTTGGATTTCACTTAGTTTTTGGCCTCATTTCAGAAAAGCCTCTAATAATTAAAGGTGAATTAGGTCAGATTAGTTGTTTTCTTTTCAAGATTAGGTATCTGACAGCTTGGTAGTTTTGACATTTGATTGATTCCCATGCATGTTCACGAAGCACCGCCCCCAAGATCTATGTTGGACATTGAGTGTCTATAAAATGACTGACAGGAGGCTTATGTGCGTTCGAATTGTTGATGATCAAGGTGTCCTGCAATTCACGTTAGTTCTCGCAGCTGGCTGCGTTCTTCATCGACACACGAGCCGAGTGATCCACCGCTAAGAGTTGTCAGCTCTTATTTTTTTTCTTTTTCGTTTCGCCATTCTCCTCGAAGGAACCAGAGTGTGAGGGGAAAAAAAAACCAAGAGGAATAAACGCCAACGGACGGGGCCTCATGGAACAGGAGTGATGTTGTTGGTTTGTCTGGGGGCCGGTTTGTGCTTCCGCGTCGGGCCTCCGCCGTGCCTGGCCTGCACCTCCCGGAGATGTAGTTGCATGTTGTGGTTACGCAGACCGCAACAACTGTGATCGGTCCACTTGCTAGCCACGCCTACAGCCTGTGATGCATTCCTTGTTTTTCGTTGCCCTGGCAACTGTGCTAGCTGTGGCAGCCCAAGCTACTGTCTCAGTAAAGTTTAGGCTTATACGAACACAATCAAGTGTTCCGGACCGGAAATCAGTTTAACAAACGGGTTTTTTGTACGGGTTTATAACTTAATACATGAACACCATGGCTTAATCAATTTTTTTTCATCATGTTCTACATATCTTCCATGTTATTTATACCAGTAAGGAATAAAAAAAAATAAAAAATCGACTATTGCACCTTTAACGAAGCATTTATAGCATGTTGCTAATTTGATTTTAGAAAAGACTTTCTATATCTGAGAGCAGTTATAACTAAGTGTTATTTGAATGGCATCATGACTCAGTTTCTCTCAAACTGACCGTGTGCTCACTCATCATGGTTTGGATGGCAGGATGACAGCAATTTGGGTTATTACAGAAACTTGCATCATGCATGAGCTCTGCTTACTGTAAGCTATGCCGGAAGTGCACATTTACCATTTAAGTTTGAGTTTGAGAGGGGGAAAAAATAGATTGTACTTTTGGTTACTCGTTATATATGTTTCATAACATTTAGGACTGTTTTTGTTGGTTTTTTTGAAAAACAAACGAGACAAAGGCAGTTTGAAATCCGCCCTAAAGCAGAAAACGTCACTGTGTATGTGTGCGCGTGTGTTCTTAGCCGATGGGCGTGGTTTGCAGTGGAAAAGGGGCGGGGATAAAAATGACAGCGAAGTTATATAAAGTCAATCTCGCAGCTCTTTGTAGCTTCCACACAGTAGGACACCATCAAATCAGAGGGGTCGCACAACGGCAACCAGACTGGAGCTTTAAACTCAAACCCAACGGGGTGAGCACGTCCTCCTACTGCTTTTTTTTTATTACTATTTTAGTTTATATCTTATATAGTATTTGCAGTGTTTTGCTATTTAACGTTTGAAGCACTTGCCTGTGGAAACAATAGCGCAACATCGAATCACGCTCGTGCACAGCGCAAAGTTAGTCATTTATGTCGTTTCTGAATATTAGTTTTTTTTGTGTTTTTTATTAAGCGATGTGTATTTTGAATTTGTGAAATCTACAATTCAAGGACAAGTTTTTGGGTTTTTTTTTTTCCGAGTTACCAACGGTAGCTAACGGACGTCTAGAAATGGGCGTAATCCCAACTCGATATCGAATCCATGGAGAAGTGCACTAGCTCGAGTATAAAATAATGGCCTTCGCAGCCTATATAGTGCACTAAGCGTGGAATTTGGGATTCGGCTCCGGGACATATTATTGTATTTACGTTCACTGACTGAGTGATTTTTTACGTTATTCAGTAATAAAATAATAGCTGTTAATTGACATAACGACACGCATTGTTCTAATATATGTGTGTGTATTTCTATAATAATTATGATTAAAATCGTGTTTTTATTACATAGCTTTGCTAGCACCGTCTTGTAATGCTAATGCTAATATACATGGACGATTTTTCCAGTCATTTTCCAGAATGTTCCCTCAAACACTGATCAGGTTAAGCTAGCAGGCTAGTGATAAATCCAACAGAAGCTTAACATTTTAACATTTGATGAAGTATTCTTTGCTTATTTAGCCAATACACACATCTTCGTCTAGGATTATGCAGGCATGATGGAATTCATTTTTCCAGACTTGGGAATTGTACTGGAAATATATGATCTCCCTGATAATGGGAAGCATGCAGGATCGACGACATTCCTTTATTCTCTGACTAGCACAGAACAGTCTCTTATAATATATATAATCACATTTCATGATGATGATCTGTAAAAAAAAATTCCAGAACCCTGAACCTGGAAAGTTTATACAAAGAAGTGCTAAAAATGGAAGACTTGAACTTGGATTTGTTCATCCAGAGGGAGACGTGTTCGTGATATGAGTTATGTAACTGTACATGAGAGGTTTAGTACATCTACAACAAGGAATACTTTTATTGAATTGTCTTGTTGGTCATGCATGACTTTTATTCATGGGGTAAATGTTAAATGTGAAGTCAGCACATGGATGTGTGTGAGAGAGGGAGGGAGGCAGATTTGTGGCTTTATGGATGTTTTTGCATGGTACGGTTTATTGATTCAGTATCGTTTATTCCAGGTAGGCTGGGTGTTATTCTTGGCACTCTGCATCACTTTGCTGACAGGAACTTATTTTTGCCCCTTGCTGTTTTGACTTTAAGATCTCAGCTGTCACGTCGTAGGCACGATCGATGTTCTGTATATGCTTTGAATAACGTATGATTTAAAACGATTTTTTTTTTTTCAGGTCTCCCGTTTAAAGCACTGCAGTCACCAGACATCGGATTAGCAAAGTGAGACTAATCACTCCGGCTAAGCCAACCGTTGTTGCCGGCAGCCTCTGATCCGATCGGGAAGAAGAAGTCACCGAATCAGGAAGCAAAATGGTTCAGAACAAGATCGCAGCCGTAAACGGATTCCATCGCTCTTTCAAGGTGCGTTGGCGTCTGTCATCGTCGAATCCGCTTCCTAAGCACAGAGAAGTTTGTGATCGTGTCAACTTGCCTTGACGCGTGTCAGAACATGCGGCCATTTATGCACTGGTTATTAATAACCAATTTTCTAACAATTATACATTAATTACAGTTGATATCACGAGAAGCGTCAACACAAGCTTTCTTTCTTTTTAACGTTTATTCATTTCAGGGCCAAAATCCATTCGAGACGGACGAATTCTCCCAAACCGGATCCCGCCATCTTGATCCCGCCTTCAATTTCGATTGCTCCACTCGCCCCGGTGAGTAAGAAGCCCTCGCTGACGTCTTTGCACTTGTCTAAAACATGCCTCGGGTTAGTGGCTTTACATCCGCGACGTTAAACCAGCGATTACATAAAGCTGTGTCAGTGCTTAAGGTCTTTTTTTGGCTTGCCGATGATCATCTGCTTCCAGAACCACACCACACAGACGTACTGTCATTTTGTGGAGGTATTCCTGTGATGTGGGACGCACGCCCAGGCGGGTTGTTTACAGTAAAGAGTCAGAGCCCAGTCGCGTTATAGTTAAGCCTCGGCCTCCAATCTGCCAGTGCTTTGAGCCCGCTTCAAAGAGACGATCAGCGTCTTCGTTTCTTCCCGTATGACCGTTTTCTCTTTTTTCTCTTCCCGACATGAAGACATGCCGTCCAGCCAGCCGATCGACATACCTGACGCCAAGAAACGAAACAAGAAGAAAAAGAGGTGCCGGGCGACGGACAGCTTCTCGGGACGGTTTGAGGGTGAGTGTAACGGCGCACGTCAGGTTCTTTTTGCTCATGTTCTCTTTATTTACGTAATCTTGCGGTATTTAACTATCACAATCATGCTGCGCTTGTGATTGTTGATTCACTACATGCTGATACCTGGTTTTCTACTGTATTCATTCCATGCATTCATTGCCATTGACAAAGTTTACCCTTTTGCCTTTCACATTTCAGATGTCTATAAGCTGCAGGACGAAGTGTTGGGAGAGGGGGCTTATGCAAAAGTGCAAACGTGCATCAGCCAAATCACACAGAAGGAATACGCTGTGAAGGTAAGACGCACTTCCTGTCTCTCTCTGGTTTAGGATCAACTTCTCAGAGATCATATAACCGGTTGTTTATAAGTGAAAGTGCATGCGTGTTGGTGTACATGTCAACAGGGTGGATTCCTGCGTTTTGAACGGGATTACCCTTTTGCACTCGCGCCATTTCCAGGAACTTATAAAACAGGTTACTGGGAACGGAGCCGCCGTCTGCACACGACTGCAGGTTGTTATTGTGAGCGTGTTGCATTTCAGTAAACCTGCAGGGCTCAAGCTGTTTATCTCCGTCGCCTCTGGCTTGTTAATTACAAATATAAATCTACATCCGTATTCCTGTAAAGCCGCTCGAAATCTAATGAGCTCAGTGTTTGAGTTGGTTTGTTGTTCTCAACAGCAGGAACATAAAGGTGTTTCCAGGTGCCGTGTGTAATTCCTAGATTGTGAGCGTTATCTAACCCTGAAAGTTAAATATTAGTCGGGATGAAAAGGACGCGATAGGCAGCCCCGCGATCGTTGTCGTACCCTTGTCGGGTTGTGTTTAGAAAAAGAGGATGTGCGTGCTGAACTGTTCGGTGCATTCAGTGCTGGCTCAGCAAAGAAGCTGTTTTGGTTAGATCATTTGTTAAGCCGGCCAATCGGAACGCTGGGAGGGTCACGTCCTCCTCCAGTCTGCGCTCCCATTGGCCAGGGAGCCAGGCAGTGGCGGGAACATTGTGTTCTGTTCTGGTATGTCTGCCAAAACACGCACCAATGGAGGAAGAGCTGGAGGAAGGGCGGTCTGAGCTTGCGTCCTGAAACGTTTACTCGCTTTCTTGATCACAAACTGTACGAGGACGTAAGGCGTGGCCTCAAGAGTAAACGTTATGTCCTGGAGGCGCAATACCTCGTGATTTCTTTTTCTTTTTTCTTTTCCTCGTTAAACACACTTTGAGGAAGTGGAGCATTGAGAAATGCTGTGGTTGTTTTGATTTTCATGGGCACGTGCTAGCAAGGAGAGAGCGTGCTAGAAAGTTCTGTTTACAAGATAAAAAAGACTTTATACGTAAAAGGGTTCATGCAGCCGCCATGACCAGAGTGTATTATTATTGATGGTGTTTTTGCAGAAAACTGGAAAACAGGCCACATGCTTGCTTCTGCAACACTGCCTATCTGCAGGGCTTTGTTGTCCGGGGGGGGGGGCTGTAAATTGAGACCAGATGTCATGGTCTCCCCACCCCCTCCCTGGGGTTGGGGCATCAAGGGGGGTTGGTGTCGGTATCCGAGTCTGAACAAAAGAACTGAGCGAAAACAGCCCGCTAGCCAGCCTTCCTGAGTTGCACCTCCTCCTTCCTTTTGGTCGTGCAGGGTTTCGGTGGTTGCACTGCTGGGCGACATGTTTAAAGGCCTGGCTTATTTTACACTCAGTCTAGCCCCATTAGGGCAACCATCCTAGGTTACTGTGAGGATTTATGGTGCTGTCCAGCCACTAAGTAAGGAAGGAAACATCGGGGTGTGACATTATAGGAAAATAAGCAACCACACAGAGGTGCGATGCAGCCTTCCGCGACGCGTAGACTCTGTTGCCAGCTGCAAGCTGATTATTTTACAATAACAGCACTTCGTGATGTGTGTGATTCTTCTTTTACAACAGCAGGTTGTCAAGGACTTTGTAGTCACATTTAATGGTATGGAACGTCTGCGAAACGTGTCAGTTCCTGAATAGAATGACAAAAGAGACTTCTGATTATACGCTGTTTGTTAATAACAGTCTGTTTTTAAAAGATTTTGATTAAGTTTCAATTATGTAGTTGTAGAAGTTTCCCTGAACGAGTTGCTACTATAGAGACCATGACGATATTGGAACAAACACATTCATTTGAATTACAGTCAGCACTGACGTCCCAATTCCAGTTATAGAAAATTAATCAATGCCTTCCGAACCGGTCAGAATTGCAAATTCAGCAGCACAGTGGTATAAAATTCCTCACGTGACTTTTTATAACTCTGAACGGGGAAAACCAAGAAGGAAAGCCTGATGGATTTCGCTCCCCACATCTAAGGTCCTTCAGATCAGTAGTCGCTTTGGTAAGCACGGGTCTGTGTGCCTTCTGTTCAGAGGTTGCTGACTCAGGCGCGCTGTGGTTCGTAGGGGAATGCAGAGCTGGCCTTTATCCCAGGCTCTAATCCAGGACCTACATTGTGTGCTGCTTCTCTCTCGCTAGCACCACTAATCCAGTCACGTCCATCATGGCGAGGGGGTTGATGGGGGAGAGGGAGAGTAATTTACTGCCAACAGCCAATTTCAGCTCTCCATAACCTCCAGGCTCAATTTAGCGCGTTCTGATTTTGATGTGCCTTTACTGTCGATGGAATTTGACCCGTGAACATCGTGAAGGCTTTGTGTTTGCAATGTCATGGGGCTCCTCAGCCTGGAATAGGGGTGAGGGTATATTTAGGTACGCAAGGCGACATTCACAGCTGTCGCAGAGATCATGTGGAGGAGAGGGAAAACTACAAAATGTTAAACTCTGATCCTACCATAATGGCTTTTTTTTCCCCCCCTCTTTTTTTTCTGTAGATCATAGAGAAGAGACCAGGGCACAGTCGAAGCCGTGTGTTCAGGGAGGTGGAGATGCTGTATCAGTGCCAGGGACACAGGTAACGTGCTCTAAAAACAAATTAAACGTAGCTTTAATCAACCAGGCTTTGTAAAATATTATAAGGTTATAAGATATTATACAGGAGAACTGGAGCCATGATTTGCACAGTGTAATGCACATGACCCGTGACCTGACTCTGTGTAATAGTAGTATATTCTCTGAGCGTATGCTTTTAGAAACCAGGCTTATTGTATGGATGTGCTGGAGCCCTTTATTCTGTCTTCCTGCAGAAACATCCTGGAGCTTGTTGAGTTTTTTGAGGAGGAGGATAAGTTTTACCTGGTGTTTGAGAAGCTGAGGGGAGGTATGTAAAAGACAAAATGGCGCTTCTGCTGCCAAAAACAGGAGTAAATTGATCTTGTGTGTAACAGAATGACCTCTGATCATTCTATTACATGATGATAAGAGGTGTTAATGGCTGTGTGTGTTTTTCCTTCTCCAGGCTCTGTTTTGGCTCATATTCACAGAAGGAGACACTTCAGTGAACAGGAAGCAAGCATTGTGGTGCAGGACATCGCAAGCGCTCTGGACTTTCTGCACAACAAAGGTGACCGGGTTCATTTCCAGAATGACATCACCGTCTATACTTATATAGTGTAATTATAGTAGTTACCAGGAATAGTCCGTTTAGGAATCAAGCAAGATGTTGATGACGGTAGGGGGAGAGGTAGCTACGGCGCTGGAGGATGGGATATCAAATCGTAGCCTGATCACGTATCACTTCCTTGAAAGATGTTCGGAGAAGCTCGCTGAGAAGGCAAAACGTCTCATGTTTTGTCTTCGCCTGGAGGACATTCGTATGATCATCTATTTATAGCAGCTCTTGGCAACACCCGTGTATTGGAAACATACTTTTACTCTGTTGCGCTTTTGTCATCCACCTTCCAAAAACCCCGGAGAACCAATTTCGTATCTGACCCCTGTGTGTGTTTTCTAGGGATGGCCCACAGAGACCTCAAGCCTGAAAACATCTTATGCGAACATAAAGACAGGGTGAGTCTGGGTTTTTTTTTGTTTGTTTGTTTGTTCGTTTTTGATCTTCAACAAGTCTTGAATGAGAGCAGAAGTATAGTCTTCCTGTCGAGAGAACGCGAATAATCATAAGCATGACCGACAGCTCATGCAGTCAAGACGCGTGACGGGTTCCTGATGTCGATTCTTTCGCTTTCAGATTTCACCAGTGAAAATTTGTGATTTCGACCTGGGCAGCGGAATCAAGCTGAACAGCGACAGCTCACCCATCTCTACTCCCGAGCTCCTCACACCGGTATGTGAATGTACACGTTTGTGTGTGTTTGTGTGTGTTTGTGTGTGTTTGTGTGTGTGTGTGTGTGTCTGGCAAAACATGCATTATTAGGAAGGTTATGAGCAGATAAGTCCTGCTTTGTTGCTCTTGAATAGATAAGCCGAATGTTTTTACAATGCCACTCTTATCATCCAGTCCCCTCCCGCCACGCTATTGGACGAGCGCGGGTGGTGTCAGCTGAACAGCTGGCTCCTATTGGTGAGACAGAAGCTTGTCTGTGCGGTCAAGGCTCGGATTTATGGCTGGCTGGAAAGTTTTTGAATTCAGGACACAAACATTCAGGGCTGGGGTTTGATAAATAAGCTATCAGCTACAGGAGAGTGATCAGATATGACCTCTCTACATTCATATCGTCGGAGGAGATTTTAATATCTGTTTATGGATCGCAAAAAAAAAAGGTGTGTATTGGAATGGTTGTGCCTTTTTACATGCATGAGAATCAGTGAAACGGGACGGATAACAACAGGTGATGGAGAACCAGTAGGTGGCGTGTGTGTAGTGAAATGTCTTTCCAGGGGGCGCTTGGTGTAACCTGAGTTGGTCTAGGCTCATGTGTGTCTTTAGGAAGTCTCCAGACTATTTGGGGGGGTGGAGCAGCAAACGTGTGGCGAGAGTTTTGCGCACGTTTAACCCATGCAGCACTGAACACAGCATGGCTCGGTCTACACGCCACTTCATCCTGTATCTGATCAACGCTAGCAAGAGTTTTATATTAGAGACATGTCTGTTTATGCAAACGCTTTGACACCAGATTTTTTAAAATCTGTGTTTGTTTTGTGCCCTCTCGGAGATTTGTTTCCATTTCTCACCCAGTTTGGACTTGTGAATGATCATTCTCGGGAACCGAATCTGCTCGGTTCCTTGATTGCAAGAACATGCTGTGCAAACCAGGAAACCTCAAGGCTCCGAGCAGAAGTTATCAAACAGGAATTCAAAAAAAATTCCAGTCGTGTTCCTGGAAGCAGGTTCGTTGGAAGAAGTGTCTTCAATTTTCGTCCCTCGTGTCTCGGCCTGTCCCTTTGCTCTTTGATGTTTTCACTTCTCTACCTTTTTTGTTTGTTTCTGTTCTCTGGTAGAGAGTGGCAGTGAGGTCAAACGTTGTGGGACGTCCTCTCTCTCTCTCTCTCTCTCTCTCTCTCTCTCTCTCTCTCTCTCTCTCTCTCTCTCTCTCTCTCTCTGTGTGTGTC